>JAJOZX010001435.1:77500-220000 GCA_023014485.1 Bathynomus jamesi | reverse complement strand
ATATAAAGTTATAATTATTTTAACTTTTGAAAGATCGTAAACATGATAAAATTAAAAGAGTTAAATAATTATGTTAAAAAGTTAGTTAAAATTATATGATTATAAACAAGACTAAAATATTACAAATGAAACCGAGAAAGGGGATTAGCTTTGCCAGGATAGACAATAAATTTAAATAATTAACATATTTTAAAATAATTTAGGGGAATGGGAACAAAGATATGAACAAATTAAAACATTAAACAAGAAAATATAAAATCTTAAAATATATAAAATATTAAAAGAAATAAATCAAGTACAAGTTGTTTGATCACAGACACAACAGCGAACGAGGAACGAAAATGATGGAGATAAGTTGCTGGAGGATGTATTAAGTTGGTTGGTTGATTGGTTGGTTGGTAAGATTTAGTGTAGGATACTGAGATGATGAGAGGATGGTGTAATGATTTATATTCCGTTTATGTTTGAAAATTGGTGGGGAGTTTTCTAAGAAAGGAATAATGAACTTATTAGGTTTAGCAATTATTGACGATGAGACAGGAAACGTATATGTGATTGTGAGGTGTTTGTAAGTCTATTGTTAGTGCGATTGCTGTTCCCTCTATGCTCATCGATACAAACTTGGAATTGGCGTGTGATCATGCCAACATACGACAATGTGCAACCGTCACATGTATATTTGTAGATGACCGATAAGCACAGGGGCTTTGGAATTTTATATTTAATTTTTAAAAGGGAACGTAAATTTCGTTCTGAAGTGAAAATATATTTAACACTAACACATTAATAAAGTTTACCGATTAGCTTATTCACTTTCCTCATCAATATAAAACTCTCACGTCCACAATAGGGAAGTTTAAAATATACTGGTAGTATGTTGACATTTGTGACGAGGAAAATGGATCAGTTTGAAAATTTGCCCCTTGAATTTCTCACCTCCGTTTATGAGGTTCCCCCCCCCCCTTGAGTTCCTCGCCTCAGTTTATGAGGCATGCTGATCTCACGGTCTTTCATGAGAGGTTTAAAAAGAAAAAGAAAACTAAGAGAAAAAGAAAAACGACGAAAAACAAAGAAAAAACAAAAATGAAAAACAAAGAGAAAAAGAAAAAAGAAAGCAAACAAACAAACAAACATTTCCTGACGAAATGTATTTGAGGCCGGGATAGGTTAGGTTAACCTAACCTAACCTAAGGGATAGATCGAGTTGAGAAGGAAAAATAACTTTCATGCCCTTTTTACACAGCGTCTGGCCACCACCACGCTTCGACTGCTGTGCCGCGTTTCCGTCGCCGGCACCACACAGCATCCGTTTCCTCGTATGTCCTCGTTGATTGCGTAACGTTTTAAGTACGCAATCATCAGCCAGACTCTGTACTCATTCGTCAGCCAGACTCTGTATTCATTCGTCAGCCAGACTCTGTACTCATTCGTCAGCCAGACACTGTACTGAACGGACGCATTTCCTGAGCTCTCTGATATTGCATCTACTTTTGCATATTGCTAAGAATTTAACTTTTGGAAAGTTTTGAATTTTATATACTTGCGTTTATATTCACATTGTTATAGTTAAGTAATTGAATATTCGTGTTTTTTAGCGATTTAAAGTTTTCATAGCGTGCCGGCTTAATTTAACTTAAATTTGTGACGGTTATAAACTAATTTTTAACTGCGCGATGCCGTCGCAGAAAGCGTCGTGTGTTAGGTGTGGGATAAACCGGTGGTATTGGAATTTAAAGATTATAACGGCGGTCCTATGACGATTACCGAGAGATCAGTTTGTTTTTTGCGAGTTAATGGAGGAAATAGTTGACATAAAACGCAGTGTACGTGAGGTAACGGAAAGACTTGCAACGCTTGATGAGGGCAGGGGTAGGGCTACGGTTGACGAAAGCCGAACCAATACTAACGTTGAAGACGTTAGTAATTTGAAGGTGAGGTGCGTAACCTAGTTTCTAGTTTAGGTAGCTTGTCGGGAAGGTTGGATAGAGTTGAGGAAGGGGTTAAGGTTGGTCCGAGATTAGTAGATGGGGAGGATTTAGAGAAGTTAAGGGTGTTAGGTGATAGGAATCCCCCCCCCCCTTTATCGAGGTTTCGAACCCTTTCGCCCATTTGGAAAGGGACGTGAATGAGGGGGAAACTATTTTAATTGGGGACTCTTTAGTGCGCCATATGGACACAGAGTTGTTAAACGGCATCCAACCAAGAGGAGGAGGTCTGTCTCCCAGGGGCCAGGGTTGACAGAGTTAGAGACGAAGTGGATAGGATTGACGTTGCCTCCCGTCACTCGATGTTGGTGACGATGGTAGGGGCAACGACTCGTATAGGCCCGATACGAATGCCTGACCTTTTGGAGAGATATAGGGGGTTAATTAGGTCCCTAAAGGCGAGGTCAGATAGGTCTTTAGTTCTAGGTATTACCCCTAGGCACGGTTTGGGTCTTAGGATTACGTCTAAAACAATATTTTTAATAATAAATTAGAAGAGATTTGTGCTGAGGAAAATGTACCCTTCGTAAAGCTGTGGTCAGAATTCAGTGATCCTAGCCTTTTTATAAAAGATGGGGTGCATTTTAATGAAATAGGTAATGCTAGGCTAGGTAGGTTAATTGACGAAAACATACGAAAGCTGTATAGGTCGAAGCCTTCTTTAAACTTGTGGGTCCGGGGAAGGCAGGCCCGACGTGAAAAATAGTTTAAAACGCGGGCCCGTGGTAAAAAATAACTTAAACTTCTTTTATTGTAACGGCGTAGTATTAGAAATAAATTAAACGAATTTAAGGCGATAATTTATTCCGGCAACTACGATATAGTTGCTATCACTGAAACGTGGTTAAATACCGTGACTCGGGACTTGTTGGGGGAACTTGATATACCGGGTTTTAAACTCTTTACTAATGATAGGTTACATAGGTTTGGTGGCGGCGTTTTGCTGTACATTCGTAATTCCCTTAGGGCTATCGAGGTTAAGATAGATTTTCCGGCAGCAATTAATGCGATATGCGTTGGTTAGGGCGCGTAGTATTAGTTTTAATTTTGTTGTTTATAGACCTCCCGTTCAACCCTCGATACCGATACTAGATTTTACGCACTTCTTGATAACTTTATTCACAATCGGAATAGTATAATTGTCGGAGACTTTAACTGCCCTAATGTTAATTACGAGACTTTTACTGGTAATGAGGAGGGTTTGAGATTGATTGAGTTCATGGAGGATAATTTTTTACGACAGATGGTTACCGAACCAACGCGGTGACAATATTTTAGATTTGGTGATGACGAACGGCGAAAATATAGTCGAAGGTTTAGAAGGCGAGTTTAGGATGTAGTCATCATCAAATTCTTAGGTTTAAGTTATTGATAGAAAACACTAAGGATAGTAACGTAATAGAAGTCCCTGATTTTCGTAGGGCTAATTTTGATAGTTTTGCGGATAGGATGGGAGTAGTGGACTGGGATAACTTATTTATGGGTAATGACACAAATTTGCATGGGAGGCGTTTAAAGAAAGTTTTATGAATATTGAAAGGGAGTTTATTCCTCGTAGGCCAAGCGCGGAAATCATGGTAGGCCCAAATGGTGGACTAGGGAAATAGGCGAGTTCATAAACGAGCGTAACAGAGCGTATAGACTTAATAAGCGCAATGCACGGCAGCTAACTTTAATAGATATATCGAGCTTAGACGTCAGGTTAAAAGATCAGTTAGGAATGCTAAGCGTAATTTAGAGATACTTATAGCTGTGGATAGTAAACATAATCCAAAAAAGTTTTTTGAATACGTCAATAATCGTAAGCCGATAAAAGATAACATACCTCTAGTGGATGTTAATGGCGCTTTGGCTTCTGACGCTCAGGCGATGGGGGTATTTTCAATAACTTTTTTGCGACAGTTTTTACCTAGAAGACGTAAATAATGTCCCCGACGTGGACGATATCGTTCCATTTAGTAGCGAGACTATTTTGGATGAAATAACTGTTTACGAGGGTGAGATTGCGCATTATATCGATAGGTAAAAGTTAGCAAGGCTCCAGGCCCTGACGCTTTTTATCCCAGACATTTGAAAGATTTGAAAGACGTTATTGTAGGCCCCTTAACAAAGATTTTTAATCAGTCACTCGAAACGGGGATTATTCCTGAAGACTTCAAATTAGCTAACGTTTCGCCTTTTTAAAAAAGGCGACCGCACACTAGCTAGCAATTATAGGCCCATTAGCTTAACGTAATTGTCGGTAAACTTTTGGAATCTGTAGTTAGGGATCGTATCATCGATCACTTAGAAAGTAGAGATTTGATTAATAGTAGTCAGCATGGGTTTCGACGCCATAGATCTTGTTTAACTAATTTGTTAGAATTTTATAACGAAATAGTGCGCGAATACAATAGCATAGAGCAGCTGACGTTATTTATTTAGATTTTAAAAAGGTGTTCGATACAGTTCCGCATAGAAGATTAATTGCGAAGGTTAAAGCGCACGGTATACGCGGTCAGGTAGCTAACTGGTTAGAGGAATGGCTTCGTGCTAGGAGACAGAGGGTCGTGTTAATGGTGTGAATCGGGGTGGTTGGATGTAGGTAGCGGTGTCCCACAGTGTTAGGCCCATTGCTATTCGTAATTACATTAACGACATAGATAGGATTGACTAGTAACGTGTCAAAATTCGCGGACGATACTAAAATAGGCGGTAGGGTTGTTAACGAGGACGATAGAAATAGGCTCCAAGACGATGTAAATAGGATTATGGAGTGGACGGTTAAGTGGCAGATGCAATTTAACGTAGACAATGTAAAGTTTTGCATATAGGTTCTCGTAACAATAATTACACGTACACGATGGATGGTAGAGAGTTAGCGAGCGTTGACGAGGAAGTAGATTTAGGCGTACGCGTATCTAAGGATTTAAAGGTTAGGAACCAGTGCCTGGAGTCTTGCGCAAAAGCTAATAGGATGTTAGGCTTCATAGCGCGTAATTTCGAATTTAAATCGAAGGATATTATTGCCCCTTTACAAGTCCCTAGTCAGGCCTCATTTAGAAATGCTCAGTTTTGGTGCCGTTCAGGATATTGATAGGTTAGAAAGGGTTCAGCGTCGTGCCACGAAATTAATTCCGTCATTGCGCAACAAGCCTTATGAAGATAGGATTAAAGTGTTAGACTTGCATTCACTCGAAACTAGGAGATTAAGGGGGGAGCTTATTGAAGTTTTCAAAATCGTTAATAACATTGATAATGTAAATTTTGACAAACTGTTCACTTTCGATAATAGCAATACTCGTAATAACGGATTTAAGTTGCGTGGCAGACGTTTCATTACTAATATCGCTAAAAACTTTACGTTTAAAGTAATTGATAAATGGAATAATCTTCCCGCGTAGTCGTTCACTCTACCAGCGTTAATATGTTTAAGAACCGTTTAGATAGGCATTTTAAAAATATTAACGTTGTTTAAAATAAAAAAACAATTAGTAACAGGAGCTCTCGGGGTGGTGGTCGGGGATGAGTCTGTTGACGATTAATGCCAGCTTGTGACATGCCAGCGTGTGATGCCAGCAATAAAATAAAAAATAAAAAAATTAGACTAACATGAACGTGGATGTAGCTCGTAGAGTAAACTAACCCACTTTTTGTTTAACCTACTTTTTTTTTCTATCTCTCTCCTTCCTTGCATGTCTGTAGTTTGCATGGTATGACTGTGAGTTAAGACTGTGTTTGCGTGGTTTGTAAGCGTTCTTATTTTACTTCTTTTCATCTTTCACCCCTTTCCTATTCTCTCCGACTACTTTTCTGACTTGTCGGCAGTGGCCGGCGGATGATGATGGTGAGTCTCTTTTTCTGAATGAATGTTAATCCATGAGTGATAGGTGTTGCTACTTATTTAACCCCTTATTTTCTTCTCTTAACCCCTACTCTTTCCTTTCTCTCTGGCTAACGTTAGAGTGGATCTTAGGGTCTTTGTTAGCCTTCGCTTCTGTAGATCTGTAGATCTCTACACCACTTCTGGTCGCACGGTAACAACATGCACCCAGAGCGTTCAAGGAAGAATTACAGTTTAACAAAGATTCTGTTCGTCTGGTAGTGTTGGGTGTTCCTTACTGACTTTTACTGCTGATTTTCAAAATAATAGCGAAATTTTTCCATCACCCACAAATTTTTGAAATATAATCATTTTTATTTTGCAAGAAACGTAAAAATAAGGCTAACTGAATGGTAATATTATAATATTAGAGACTCGCCTAAAATTTCTTGCTTCATGATTTATGTTTATATGATACATCTTTGGCTTCCCTGATGAACAGTCATCTGCAAGCATACTAGGATTCCACTTGCCTTGATACCGATTTTCCATCGTAGAGATATCTTGGTGGAATTGCTCTCCGTGTTCGTCGCTGATGTATCCGAACTTTGTGGGAAAAAATTCAAATGGGAATGCAAAAAATGTACTTTAAGAGACATGTTGCAGCCCAGTATTCTGTAAGTCTGAAGTTGCTCATCAACCAATTCAGCATAGTTTGGTGATCGACGATTACCTAAGAAGTTCTGAGTAACTGTTTTGAAGGCGGTCCAGGCTCTATTTTCAAATTCATTTAAGGTTCCATCAAAAACAATATCTTTCATCAGCTCACTGATCTGAGGACCAATAGAAATACCTTCTTTTATTTTTGCTTTTACAAAGTTCTTCATTAAACCTAATTTGATGTGAAGAGGTGGCAAGTAGATTTTTGGGGGTCAACCAGATTTCGATGTGTAACTTTTTTGTTCAGGAATTAGAGCTAGACGCCGTGACCAGTCCTTAATATTGTAATGAGAATGCTTTGCTCGGCTATCCCACTCGCAAACGAAACAGCAGTATTTTTTGTATCCGAGTTGCATACCAATAAGTAGCGCAATTACCTTAAGATCTCCACAAATGTGCCATTTATAATTTGCATATCCGATTTTGCAAAGAAGTAATTCCATATTTTCATACACTCTTTCATGTAGACTGCGTGTCCGATAGGAACTAATGGGTAGATGTTGCCACTGGGTTGTGCTCATGGCCTTAGGCCCCATCAAACTATCAGTATCATTACAAAAGCAAAGATCTCCACTCATAGAAAAATATATAGCTAAGTTCTTTTGGCGTTTTCGGAAAACAGAAATATTAGCATCGTTAGCTAGCAAGTTCCAGCCTTGTAGTTTAGACCCTTGGAGCTCTGCTTGACTGTTAGACAAATTTAAATCTCGTGCCAGATCATTTAGTTCAGGCTGAGTAATTAAATGAGGCTCTTTTGACGAAGTAGGTGGTTAGTATTCTTCATCCCTGTGTGGCACATCATCAGCTGTTTCATAATCATTGTCATCATAGTCTAAAGTAAAAGACTCGGGGGGTTTTGGAATTGGAAGTGTTTCACAATGTGCAAATTCAGATACATACTTTTATACTTATTGTTAGAGTTGAAACCACAAATTTTAGTTAAGCAAAAGTAGCAGTTGGTTACATGATCTTTTTGCTCCGTCCACACCATAGGAACTGCAAAGGCATCGACTTTCGCTTGCCCTTTATCCAAGCTCCAAGAGTCATCGCACAACGTTTGCAACAGATATGAGGATCCCAACTCTTGTCCTGACCCCCAATTTCATATCTGAAATAAATTTTATAAGCTTTTTTTATTAGGGGAATAATACTTTTTCTCGGAGCTTTCAACAATAATTCCTGGCAAACATAACAGAAAGAGTTGGATTCATTCACACATTTCCAGGACATTTCGAGAAATCAGATTTAATGTTTAAATTTTGCCACAGACACAATAAGAAATATTTGTACGGTTACTGTAATTATAAAACACAAAACAAATGCGTAAAATACACTTAACAACACAAAACTTAGTCCTACACTTGAACACTTCAAAGGAACAAAACAGACACAATAAGAAATATTTGTACGGTTAAATATAAAACACAAAACAAATGCGTGAAATGCACTTCACAACACAAAACTTTGTAGAAGACGAGCATGTCATACACTGATTGAAACTGCATGAGTCACGCTCTGACAAGTCTTGACAAGTTTTGACTGGACACGTGTGTTTGTGTGTGATGCAGTCAGAGCTCAAACTTTGAAGCGACATCCAATATTATATGATTTGTTGGATCCTGTACCAGTCATTTTTACTGATGGTACTTTAATGATTTGTCGATCAACGATTGCAGTTGAGACATCTGGAAGTAACATTAGTTTAATGTGTAGTTGTGTAGTAACTTTAACGTAATATTTAATATATATATACACACACACACACGAGGTTTTGTTCAAAAAGTATCCTGACTGATGCGATTACAGACAAAATGTGGTACTTACAAGGTTTGGGACTTAATCTCCCTCAAAGTACGCTCCTTTTGAGGCCACACATTTTGCCCAACAATCGTGCCAATGTTGAAAATATTTTTCGAATGTACTTTTCGGAATGGCCAAAAGCTGCTCCGTCGAATTTCTTTTAATGGTCTGGACATCATCGAGTCGGTATCCTTTCAGGGTTTGTTTGAGCTTCGGAAACAAAAAAAAAGTCGCATGGAGCCACATCCGGCGAATATGGAGGCTGCTGTACTTTGGGGGGGGGGGGGGGGGTAGTGTTTGGGCAAAAAATTGCTGAACAAGTTGCGACGAGTGAGACGGCGCGTTATCGTGATCAAACATCCAGTTTCCGGTCCCACTTCTGCGGCCGTTTCCTCCGAACTGCTCCAAGGAGACGTCGCAAAACTTCAATGTAAAATTCCTTGCTGATTGTTTGTCCCAGTGGAGCATATTCATGGTGCGCAACACCTTCACAGTATAAAAAAACAAGTAACATGACCTTTGTTTTGCTGCTCACTTGCCGCACTTTTTTTGGTCGTGGGAACGTAGGACTCTTTCACACTGACGACTGCTGCTTGTTTTCGGGATCGTATCCGTACACCCACGTCTCATCACCTGTTATAATGTTCTATAAAAAGGTCACGTCATTATATGCACGCTCAAACAAATAAGAGGCCACAAACATGCGATTTTTCCGTTGCTCTTCTGTTAGCAACCGCGGCACGAACTTTGCTGAAACACGTTTCATGTTCAGATCTTCGGTTAAAATTGAGTGGCATGAGCCTATCGAAATTCCGACCTCTTCTGCCATCTTGCGAACAGTCAGTCGTCAGTAGTATACCCGCAAAAATGTAGTGTAATTCAATTGCATGCAAGATGATCAATGTTACAAGGGGGTAGAGGAGGGGTGGGGGGAGGGGTATGCAAAAATGAGGTGGGGTTTATTCCCCCGAGTTGCATGAAGGGGGAGAGGGGGGTTTGAAGGGAGGCCCGGGGTAAAGACCTTTCCCCAACCTAACCTAATCCTAACCTAAGAAGGTTGAGAGAGGAGAGAGAGATGTTCTAGATGGCATGTCTTCGCATAGTGAAGTTCTTGATAGCCTCAGTCAGCTTAGGTGTAATCAGCCAGTTAATATATATATTAACACTCTCCTGCAAGAATAACACAGAGTGCAAGAATAATTGCCAGATTGCGCTATTTATTTAATTAATTAAAGGAGAGAAGAGATGTTCTCATTGCTACTGTTCATCGTATAATGAAGTCATCCCAGCCACCCTGATCGTCTTTAGCCAGTTGGCTTAATCGGTTTAGAAGGAGTGTACACACACACACACACACACACATATATATATATATATATATATATATATATATATATATATTAAAGGAGAGGAGAGCGTGCAAGAATAATTTTGCGCTATTAATTAATTAATGGAGAGATGTTCTCACTGCCACGGCTCAACGTATAATGAAGATCAGCCATCGTCCTTTAGCATCACTTCGCTTAGAAAGACGTTATTGGCTTAATCGGCGTAGAATATACGTATATATATATATATATATATATATATATATATATATATATATTAATGTGCAAGAATGTAAAGCCATCTAGTGGGTTTGTTTAGAATACATATATATATATATATATATATTTATTAAAGCACACATGCATCGTTTATATATTCCCATCACCGCAGTTATTTCTATTGTTTATATATTCCCATCAACGCAGTTATTTCAGAAGAATCACTCAGCAAAGCACACACAGACACTTCGTATCTAATAAAGTCTCGACAATAAAGTCTCGACAATAGACATACTATATGTCTACGCATACAGTATTAAAAATACGTTTATGACGCAATGCGATAATGTAATAGCTCTGCTCTTTCAATTAAAACTCGGTAAAACAAAATTTAAAGCAGAAACAAATTTTCACCTTAATATACAAATTTATCTTTAACCTATAATATATATATATATATATAATATATATATATATATATATATATATATATAACGAGAAAAATAATAAAAAATAATATCGTTTATTTACCTTGATTGATAATAATATCGCTTTATATATTCCTGGCAAAGCGCCTGAATCACTCAGAAAAGAAAATGCATTTATATATTCATTAGCACTTCGTATATAACTGAAAATGCATTTATATATTCATTAGCACTTCGTATATAACTGAAAATGCATTTATATATTCACTTGATTCCTTTGTACGTAACTGAAAAAGCATTTATATATTCACTTCAATACACTTGTTTCCTTTGTATGTAACTGAAAAATTATTTATATATTCATTTCACTACACTTGTTTCCTTCGTATATATCTAAATCGATCAATCATTTATATACCTCCAAACAATTATTTAACATTTGAGATGAAACGTTCAAATAAAACACCAATTAAAAATATGTAAATAAACCAGTTATGTTGGTCGGAGAATTAAAGCACACAAACAAACATCTCGTATATAACTAAAGCGTTTATACGCATTCAATAAAAGAGCACATCATGCTGTCCATTAAGGAAACATTTTACTTTCTCTTTATTTTGTAAAATTCGCGAAATCAGTTCATGTAATTCGATATTTGGCAATATCTTATTTTTGCCACACAGAATAATTAAACATTTTTTAGAATTAATAAGTTATTTCCATGAAAAACCCAAATCAGAAGAATTATATTTCTTTAGTTATCTTTAAATATATATATATATAATATATATATATATATATATATATATATAGAATGGTCCCATGAGGTTTTATTCATACAGACCGTACATGGAACTAAATCCACTAGAAGCAAGAAACGCGGCCACCTCCCATATCTATCCATTTTAGCGTAAACAATGACGTATTTCATCGAGCGAATATACCACAGTAGATAAAGGAAACATTTAATCTCTCTTGTGAAAGATCACATAAATCTTTGAAAGTGCCCAGTGGTCAAACACCCTGTATAATAGAACGATTAAGGAAACATTTGGACAAGGCCTTATTCTCATCAAATTAATAAAAGAATTATATTTCATTAGTTATCTTTAAGTATATAGAACGAGATTAAAATCAGTTTATAATGCGAAATATCATATCACGAAGAGTTGTGCGTTAAACTATCCCCAAAATTTAAGACAACGCATCTTAATATAGCACCATATGCATGTATACTGTAACAGCTGCGCGAGTCTGAACCATTTTAATTACTCTATGGATTATCACTGTAATGTAAAAACACACACACTCGAGATGATACAGTAGCCAAATGATTGTAAACAAACCCTTTCGCGAAATCACACTATACTGGAAAATAGCGATTTTCAAGTATCGCACGAGAACCATATCTCGCAGGTCAAATCTAGTTTTTTCCTTTTTAACCAGGAATGAAATAATTAACGAGTACTTAACTAATACTTAACTAATCAGAGCTAATACGGGTACAAATTCAAAGTAAACAAATTCATTAGAAGCGTATAAATAATACTATTATTATAATTATTATTATTATTAAAACTTTATGTCCTTAGGCTATATATATATATATATATATATATATATGCTAGTCGAACAGAATATAATGCGTTAGCTTTTAAAATATAATAATATTTTCCTATATAAATGTTACGGCTTATGGAAATCATTTTAGTTGGGTTTAAATTTTAAAGCCTAACTTAATCAATTTTTCTCCTTTTACGGCGCATTAAAAGGAATTAATTCTTCATTGAAAGTTTTTTTGCAGCAGGTTAATTAAACTTCCACAGCCCAACATAACTGGTTTATTTACATATATTTAGGAATTTTATTTATTGGCGAACTTAATTAAATATATGCTTTGCCCAAAAGATTTGAATCAAACGAAGATATTTGAAAGGTATAAAAATGTTCCTTCACCTTCATTCAAACGAACATAGATATCTGAAAGGTATAGAAATGTTGTTTTATGTATTATCTATTAACCCCAACGTCCTTTTTTGAGGACACATTTTAACACTACAATTTAGGGTAGGGCTTAAATGTTTAAATATTAATTTTTCTGCATCAGATATTTATCGCCCGTTTATTTATAGTCTAGCCGAATATATCGAGAAATATCAGTAAATAGTTTTGGGATAAATTATAAACTCTCTCTCTCTCTCTCGCTCAGAGGGGCATATAAAATGTAGGGTCCACTCTCTCTCTCTCTCTTTACCGCTCTGAAACCAAAATATGAGAAATAAATTCCAATTTTTTTCCCAAGTGTTCTTTCGACAAAATAGCATCATAGATTTATCTCTATCATTTTTAGATGAATATAGTGGCAGTTATTTTAATTCTTTTTGGCGCAGCATAATTCTGCGCTATTTATTTGTCTATTAAGCATTACAGGGATCGTTGTTTAAAACATTATTTCAAAGACGGTGATGAAAAACGTGAAGTTATGGTTTTACCGGACTCATTCAAGTTGACGAGTTTTTTTATCATCTTCGAATTAAAATGCTTAAATTTTATTTTCTTTGATATCTTACGAATATATATAATTTTGAGGTAATTATTCCATTTAAATATCAATTTGGCGGTCCCCAACCAACAATTTTTCAACTATTCTCTTTTAGGCCTAAATTATAAACCTTCTCTCTCGCCCTCTCCCACTATCTCAGGCAAAAGCTTAAGGACCGCCCATAACCCCCACTCTTTTTATATATATATATATATATACACACACACTGTATATACAGTGTGTATATATATGTATATATACACACGCATCCCCGTTAAAAAGTAGGTCTAGGGTGGGGCGAAAAGCTTGACATTCGTCAGAATGAACAATTTGGGCGGAAACAAACGAAGGGCTAACCAAAGAAAGCCTATATATGTACAGTTCCGGAAAAAAGTTCATCTAAAAAAATTCTGAAAACTATAAAAATTAGTACAAGAAACGTACACAAAAGATCCAAAATTTATAATTAGCAATCACGTCAAATTGTATTAATTAACTCAGCCTCTCCCAATTCTTATAATTATTTTTAAAAATTATTTTATATCAATGTAAAACCCGTTAATTCCTTCATATATATATATATATATATATACACACACACAGTTATATTTATCTTCGTTCACATTTAAAAATAAAATTTGAAATATCTGATATCCAGTTTTTCTACAACAAAAAAAAAAATTTAATTACGGGTTATAAACACCGTCTCACTTCCATTCTGAACTTCTCTCACATATATATATATATATATATATATATATATATATATATATATATATATATATATATGTGAAAAAGAAAAACTATGGTATTTGTCATTTACCATTACTTATTCGGACTATAGTGGATTTAATTGTCCCAGAAGAGTTCCTTGTTCCATGCACGGTCTGTGTGTATCATATATATATATATATATATATATATACTATATATTATATATGTTGTTTATCTAATTCTTTATTGCCGTTTCTCTGGTTTCCAAGATTCGAGATAAGGCATGCATCATTAAATTATACAACTCAGCGTAGGGTCAGCATACGAACCATGAGAAGGTCGAGTTTTAAATAGCTATAATTAAACGAGCTTTTGTGAAAAGTTGCGGTGATATTTTTTTAAAAACCATTTCCAGTTCCTTTCGCTCTATTTTCACCCACACGTATCTTCAATTTCCTTTGAAAAGTCACATGATGAGGGGTAGATTATTTTTTTAAAATTTATTTATTGTACCAAAAGCAAAGGTGATCCTACATATGTACAAATCTCTCGCTCCCTCTCTATCTCTCGCTATATATATAATTTAGGGGGGGGGGGGTCCAAATTTTGTATTCATATTGTACGCACTGCTCGGAGTTTCCTTTGGGCCCCTAAACAACATACTGTAATTACACCGCTATGCGCCCCCCCTTACCCGTTGCATATGCCCCCCTTTTTTTAAATTGAAATGAAATTGAAACCAATTCTTTGAATAAAAAAAACTCATAAATGACAAAGATTAAAGTAAATAATGATATAAGTAAAGTTAAAGTAAGTTTTATATATATATACAGTATATATATATATATATATATATATATATATATATATATATATATATATAATAAGAAATCTTTCTCCGTATATTACTTAAATAATCAATTGAAGCATACCAAAATCAAAATATTCACCTTAAGAAATTTAATTGAAGCATATTAAAACCAAAATATTCACCTTAAGAAATTTAAAATCGTAAATTACTGACACCACTGGCCTTTCCATTGGAACACAGGTAACTTTTTCCTCGACTCCAGTACATTCAAAATAAATTTATGTCTGTTTTCGTAACCAATTCTATCTTGTGATGCTTCTGTTACCACATTTACAGCATGTTCTACTCCCTGGCTGTGACAGGGAAAAGGAATAAGCTGAAGTGGTTCATTTCGAACTTTAAGATCATCATTTGTCAAATTCTGTAAAATAGGTGGAGGGGTGATGGTTTCGTTGTCCCAGTCGATCATGTTAGGATAATTGTCTGCTTCAAAGTTGAGTGTTTTTGGCAGCTCAAAATTTCTCGCATTGGTGCTCCTAGTTCTTGCTCGAATGATGTGCTGAAGAGCCAGCTCTCTGACCTCTCTTCTTGTGTCTGTTATAGTTGAGAATAAGATATTCTCTGGTTGGGCAAAATAGGCGTTATTTCTGAGGCCACGCTCCATAATCATCCGATGCTTTTTATCTAAGCCTTTAAGCAAGTGCATGATATACCAACAATTAGATGCTCCCTCATTTGCCTTTGGATGAGACTTTATCCAAAACCAGCCTGGAGCGTAAACCAGCATTATAATTTTTACTAGATCTTGGATGTTTTTGTCTGGATTCCGTGTAGAGACATATAAGCGCAGGATCCTGTTTGCTCGTGTTAGCTATCTTGCATGATGGAGGGCACGTGGGGATCTGGTGGCTAACGCTTGTGAGATGCGTCCAGATTGTATGCTAATGCACATTTCATACATATATTTTTGGTCACTGCTGAAACTTTTAACAATATCGGCCGAAACTTCTTTAATGTTGCCCTCTACAGGGGTATAATCAACTACATCCAGTTTGGTCAAATCCTCTCGGAGTTTATTTCCAAGAGAACCTTTGAAGGTGTTTGGTCCCGAAGTTTTTCCATCAATTGCTTCAAATATGTGCCTGAAGGGCAGTTCGTTTGCATGCAAAAGGCAAATCAGCCATTGTACTGGCCTGTCCAGATATAATTCAATCAATTTTAGCACTCCGCCAATCCTGCCAGTATTCACTGGGGTGCCATCGCATAGCAAAGCTTTGAGGGATTCTTTGCTATTAGAATCAACTATAAAAGTTATTATTTTATCTGCAATACAACAAGCAGTTCCGTTATCTGGAGCTATATGATCCATGTAAACATCACCAGGTTCTTTGGCTATTACATAATGTTCTTCGTACTCCATTCCCTTCTTTGTCTTAGTTGGATCTTTTCTACCATCAAATCCGATGCCTTCAATCTGTGTCTTCTCTGATTTCACTCTGATTATGTTCTTTTTACCCACACGTATTCTTTCTCTTTCCACTTTTTTCCTATCCAACATATTGGTTTCGTCTAATATTCCCATATCCTTCAAAGCTGCACTTACTATAGCTGCAGTAGCTCTGTAACTTACACGGTATCTATCTGCTGTTATTGTTACGTTATCATAAATAATTCTGTTCTGATGGTTTTCTCTCAGCTCAAAATCCGGAAGAAAGTCAATATCGTCGCTGTCATCATCAATTTCCATGCTCTCATCTTCCATAATATGTAAAGGGTTCAGTTTGCTAGTTAAGGCGACATTCTTATCTAGGCTTATCTTGGCTCTTCTTTCTAATCCTTTAACTCTATCGTGAGTCCTTTTTCTTGCGGAAGTCGTTACTCTGTCGATTGGTCCTAGTTGGTTTTTTCTTTGTTTCTGCCCCACAAAAGACTCCCACTCAATCATTGGAACTCTACAGTAATATCACATCTGCAATCCGTTCAACTGATTTTTTTATCGTAACAAGTACAAATGCAAATATCAAACATTTCATTGAATGTCTCCACCTTCTGCTGAAAACTGTTGTTTCTTTGTTTTAATGGTACTTTATTTAGCTTTGCTGCAGATTCTATCAATCGTTCAACTTTTATAGCTATTCCTTCAAATCCTATATGTGGAAAGGAAAACTTCTCCCAAATGGCTTCCACATCTTTAGTGACAATTCTGTAACATTCTTTTGCTGTTCTAGAACCTTTCGAAATCAGTTCTCGTTTTCTTACCAATAAATAATGCCTAAATACGTCAGCCTTTGAAGGAGTCATTGAAGGTGGAAATTCTGCAGGGTGACCAAATGTTGAATTTTGCGTTTTGCTTCTTGTCGCCATGATTTCACTTATTTAGGCCTAGTAGCATTAATAACAAGAAACTAATTGTTAAATTCTAGCAATTAAATCATTCAATCTGAATTTAATATAACTCATTCGGAATTAAATCATAACTCATTCAATCATAAACAATTTGAAAATAACAATCTGAAACTAAACAAAAAAAACGTGACAATAATTTATATAATTCATCTAATCTATCTAAATTAATCTATGTAATCTATTTAATCTATCTAAAACTCTATCTAAATAATCTATCCAAATTAATCTAATCTACTTAATAAGACTTAACATAATGCATGATTGTCACATTTGGGGTTTATATCTGTGGAGAGAGTAAAATGGGGGGGAGGGGATGCTATGGAAGGGGTAAAGGGGGTCGCATATACTCATTTTTTTACAAGATGTTGAGATCATTATTTCCAACTACGTGCATACTGTGGGATTGGAGAAACTCGATTTTTTATGTTTCGACCCCCCCTAAATTATATATACACAATTATATTAATCAGCGATCTGCTCGAGATCGTAAACTTTGGGCTAATGATCCGCAACGAGCACGCATCTGTTATTTTTAAATTTAGTTATTGTATCGTGGAATTCTTATACGATACAATAAACTTTTACAGCAGTTTTATTCATGGATAATTGACTCTGAAATTACCTTCTACTTTTATGTTTCAAGATAGGGCATCATAAACCGATTCACAAACCATCCTCAACTCTCTCTCTCTCTCTCTCTCTCTCTCTCTCTCGCTCTCTCTCGGTCGAATACAAGATAAAAAAGAAAGCGTTTCTCGTCTCTCCACGAATGGGAATATCTGACACGCTCCAGATTTCACGGGGCAATCAATCACAGCCCTGTGGGCGGAACCCAGAACCTCTGTTTGGCCGCTATGCAGGCCTACGCGTCAAGCCCCGCCCAAAATTCACCGATAGCCAATAGGAAGCTAGCGTTTCGTGTGTTGTGAATTGGTCACAAGCCCCCTTTATAAAAGGGAGCCGTTCATCTCAGAGCCTCAGTTCAATCGTTTTTCTTGTTTAGTGTTTTTGAAATACCAACCATGAGCCAGCTGTACGACTCCCCCGAATTGTTTGAAGATGGCGATGTAAGTGATTATATTCTGCCGCTCATTCAGTGTTAATTAACTTATAAGTGCCATAATAATTGTTTTAAAAATAGCTTGTGCTTTATTCACGGCCTATATATAACGTTTCATTCGGCGTTAACTTATAAAAGGCCAAATTAATTGCGTTTTGAAAAATATTTTTAATTATTCTGTTTCCTTCGTGGTTTTATTTGTACATTACTCGATAATTTAAAAATTTATAGAAAGTTTTACAGAGAGGATTTTAGAAATATTAAAAACTATTAAGAATTGCATGCGGGCTCGAGCCCCGTTGCAGGCAGACGATGTCTTAGCACTCTTACTTTTGAAAACTGTCAGGATATCTGCTTGTGGTTACAATTTGCTGTTAGTCTAACCTAGCTTTATTCTGAATTTTTCTACAACGAAAGAATTAATCCCATTATGTTTTTAATTATTGTGTTTCCTTCGTGATTATTTCGGCATATATATATATATATATATATATATATATATATATGGTGGAGATTTAATAATACTTTTCTCGATAAAGACAGCACCGCAGTAGGATTTTTAAATTACCAAAACTTTTAAAACTTATCTGCTTTTTAATTATAATTTTTTAAATTCGTGACATTTTCTCTAATTGTAGCTCTTTATTTTTACTTAACTTTATAGGACCGATGCGGAACTTGATCGTTTTATAGCTACTTTTCGTTTTGATGAAAGGGGAATAAATGATATGGATGCTTTACCCAACAACCAAACCAACGATCTGAACACAGAAGTCGAGGTATTGGCTCACATCCGGTCCAGCGAGTGCCAGGTCATCGAGGAACTAATGTAAGTATTTTTGAGGTTAAGAACAAAACACATTGTATTTTCATTTAATTTATTAAATGGTAGAAAATATGTACAAAGCGGAGCCAGTGTCCATTAAATAAGTTTTAATGGCTACAAATATGCCTTTACACAATATAAATATACACCTTTACACAATACAGCGGGTGCTAACATATGGGAACCTTTTTTTATCTGTCTGCATACATTTTTATCGTTCATTACAGTGTTGAACAAATCGAATAATTTAAAAAAATTTATAAATCCCTTCCCACGTGACATGTGCATGAGAAATGAGAGGGTATACATCCCGCACGTGTCGCTATAATATCCTTGAAAGCGATACGGGTTCCACACAAACTCAAGTATATGTATTTGCTCGATAAATTGCACAACCACAGAATCATTCCAGGGCTGAGCGCCCAGTGAGTCAAAGTAGTACATTCTTTCCCTATTTTTAAAATAGATTGCAAACCAGTGAATCCCCTTACCCTCCCACAATGTCGGTGTTAACGATAATCCCGTACCCGTTTCTCGTACTTGGCAACTTCAATATTTCATTCTTCGCAAACACACCGACAAATTTTGAGCGTGTGAAACGGTCACTTTTCATTACTCTCTGGAGTGTATTCGCGTCCATTTAAAAAGTCTGTGACCACGTTCCTGAAACGATCATCTTCTATTAGTGCCTGTGATTCGAGGTAAACTAGAACACTTATAGGCGCGTCTATAGGCTTGGCAAATTTCAACCTGACTGAGATATTCCCACTCTGTTGTGGACTTAACACTTCGTGGGCTAGGTGGGACCGACTAACAAAGAAGACTATGTGGGGTCACCCAGACCCCAAACTTCAATGGTGAATTTCTGCCATATGCTTAAGTTTATATATACTAAAGTTTGTACATATGTTGCCCAGGACACGGCACGTGGAGCCAATTCACCATGTGTCCCTTTTTTTTTTTACATTTATTTAAGAATTTTTTAACTTAAAGAATTCAGCACTCAGAAACACTTTTTATATTCACAATATAGATTATAGAATAGAAAGAAATAGAAACATAGAACATATGAAACAATGTTTGCTGTACACAGTCATCACATACATAGTTGGAGTGACTTTCGCAAAGAGGCACATCACATTTTGTGCATGACTTTCTCGTCTTCTTATCCATCTTCCTCGGGCACTTTCCACATCTCTTCCTACCTCCTGGATTAGGCCTTGGCTGGGGTGCTGCTTCTACCTCATCCATAAATGCCTCCATACATGCTCTAACATGCTTTGGCAAATATCTACCAGCTGACTCAAAACGTTTCTGGATTGCTGGTTTGCAGAGCTGTTCTGCTAAGTCTGCCAGAAATTTCCTTCGTCTTTGATTCCCTCGATACACATCGGGGGTTTTCTCCATGAAACAGCAACTAGCATTGTAAGCTGCAACATCTACCATCCAGTAGAAGATAACTAATGGCCATCTGTTTGTTATGCGCTTACATGAGTAAGTTTTGATAAGTTGGTCTAATCGATCAACAGCTCCTTTTGTGTCATTGTAATCTAGAATTACATCAGGTTTGAAAGGTTCTTCCTGCTGCTTTTTTTGGTCGAAATGCATGGTGCTTAATAACAGAACTGCCTTTCTTACCTTTGGGACATAGCTGCATATCATAAGATGCTGCTCCCTACTAAAGCCAAACTTTGATGAATAGAGTTGACGATCATTTGAGGCTTGAAATGATTTAGGTATTTGGCGCTTATTTTTCCTCATAGTTCCTAAGAGTGTTAAATTTTTATCAAGTAGTTCTATGGCAAGGTCAACATCAGTAAACAGGTTGTCAGTGATAACATTTCTTCCTGACTTCACAATAGTTGAAGTAAGATCTCGAACAACTCTTTGGGCTTGGTGGCGTTCTGGACCTTCAGGACCTTTTCCACTGTATATCTGGCCATTTAGAAGATACCTATTCTTAACGTCGGCCATACTCCAAACCTTTATGCCATACTTATCTGGTTTAGATGGCATGTATACTTTGAATGAGCATTTCCCTCGAAATGCGAGTAGAGATTCATCCACAGTTACATATGTGTTGGCTTTATAGTTTATTTGACATGCTTCAATAAACTTCTGCCAAACTTCGAATATAGGCGCCAACTTGCCTTGTTCACCATTCCTTCGTTCTGCACGGGTAGTCATGCTATCAAATCTTATTGAACTTTTTATTTCTTTGAAACGGTCACGGCTCATAGAAGCACGATAAATTGGTGGACCGGTCTTAGTACCAAATAATTCATCAACTGGGCGGAAGCTATCTTTGTCCAGCCCAGATCTGAGATGAAGTCATAGCCATGTCATCAGCTCAATAGAATCCAGCTGTTTCCATTTTTCACCATAGAGAGCACCACCTTTTTGATTTGTTGTATCGAGAACAAATTCAACAATTTCATCTGTGATAAAGAAGCTGAAAGTAGCAGATACAGCATGCGTAGGTACACTTTCATGAACACCACCTTTTTCACGAACAATGTTTTGCCTCACATTTCGTCTAAGCCGGGAAGGCTCAGTGCACCACACAAAGTTATCTTTCCCTAGCACAATATTGTCATCATCATCATCATCATCATGATCGCTTGCATTGTCATTATCAAAACCACTAAAGTCACTGTCAGAAGATTGTTCAACATATTCATATTCACTAGCATCAGATAAGTCTACTTCTGATTCACTATTATCTGACAAATTTAGTTGGTCTACATCTACATCTCTCTCTCCCACCCTGCTAGGAGCATACAACGTCGATATTGGAATTGACGTTGCCATTAGAATGAAAATCTAAGAAAATTTCTGAAAAAATCTGAAAAAAAAATTAAAATAAATTAGTCACATTGCAGGCGAGGTGGGGTAAGGCAGACCCCATTCAAGTTTGCTACCCTGTCACTTCCAAATGGTGTGACATTTTTCTCTTATACAGGGTGTCCCAGAGTTAACTATCTATTTCAATGAAATCGGAGAAATTTTTAAAAACACACTTTTATTTATGTTTATCATGTTTAATGTGTTAAAAATGTATAAATTTCTAAAAAAATTTCATAATTTTATTTTCAGAATTTTTCCATAGTTTTTCATAGCTTTATTTTCATTCTCTTTCAGAACCCTATTAATAATGAATACACAAGAACGCATCTTTGTTGTAACATCCCGTATCAAAGGAATGCAATGTAATGAAATCAGAGAAAAATTTACAAGAAGATTCCACAGAACCGGTCCTACAGACAAAGCGATTCGTGAACTTGTGAACAAATTTAAAAGAACTGGATCCGTACACGACGAGGTGGGAAGAGGACGCCCAAGGACAGCACGTAACAGTACCGAACAGGTACGACAATTGTTTGAGGATGAACCAACAACTTCGGTTAGGGAGGCCGGTCGAAGACTCAACATATCCAAGACAACAGTTCATAGAATCTTGCGTTCGACACTGATGAAAAAGGCTTATCACATTCAAGTAAATAAAGTTTTGACTTATGATTTATAAATCTATTGGTTTTTGTATCATAATTTAGTAATAAACACAAAATTATGTCAGTTTTTATTAAATTTGTCCGATTTCATTGAAATAGATAGTTAATTCTGGGACACCCTGTATTTTGTGAGTATATACCATATCTACATACAATAAAAGTCATAGATGACCAGGCTCTAAAAATAATATTTGAATGAATGGCAGATTTTTGAAATATGCTTGGGGTCCAGTGAACCCCATCAGCCCACGAAGGATTAAATGCGTGTTTACGCCAGCAGACAAGTCAGGCGTAATATCAAATGAATAACTGTTAAATTCTTCGACAAATTCTTTCTGCGTTACACCAAACCCAAGCTCATCACAGCCACCTGTATTATAAGCCAGACTACTATAAGCTCTCGCGCAGAGCGGGAACACGGCGTCTGATTAGTAATCCGTAATCATAGTTCCTCCCAAAGCGATGCCATTTACGTATAGAGTAATATTTTTAAGGCTGAAATTCTCGAATTTAAAAGCACTCTTTATATATTTTCCATTCGTCGAGGCGTGGTCCTGCATTCCAATTAATATCTTTTTAGGTAGAACTCCAAGGGCCACGTTTACTAGTTGCTTCGAGGCCAACCCGGCGGGCACCGTGTATAATTTGATCTGTACCCTGTTAATTGGGTATTTTACTGTGGCGTGTATTAAGTCTTTCTCAATTTCTATTTGTTTTGGAGAATTTAATTTCACTCGGCGTATATGCAAATACGCCTCCATTATGTGAATCATAACGGGTTTCGCGCCCTCTTCTTGATCAGACCCCAGATTTATGCAGATCTCAGGAATCGTGCGGGTAAGCTTCAACTCCATATCCACCCCGTTCATGAGCAGTTTCTCCTGGAATGTGAAATCTGTATGAAGACGTCCAAAACATTCGTATATCTTTTTTTTTAGAATTTTTAAATTTATCCTTTATACCATTTTCATCTTTAGCATGGTAATATCCGTCGGCGGTTAAAAAGGTGTCCTTCGCTTCTTTTGAAAAGTTGAGGACATTTACCAGATAGGCTCGTAGGTGATAATACCCCGTTCCTGCCGAGATGTTAACCTGATTTAAATACACCTCACACTGGCTGAATATGGAATGTAAAAAGTTGGTTTCAGGGTATGCAGAGTAACTATCATCGCAGTCCGTTCCATCAGAATGGGCTATACGCAGTTTAGCGTACATGTGCATGCAGCTCGGGTCAAAAAAGTAAGGGCCTGAGCTGGGTATCACGAATTCTATAGGGGCACTCGGCGAACTAATAGTGTTTAATGGGTTAATTGTAATAAAGTCGCTATGCTCAATAGAGACCTGAGTGGGGGGCATATCAAAGAGGGACAGTTCAGATTTACAGCATTGTGAACTACACGGATGAATGAAACGCGCCATGACGAGCCAGAAATAGTGCCACCTCTCTGGACAAGTATTAATCAGCCTATGATTCGTGAGAGTAGTGTCCTCAGCTTATATCAGTTGATTTCCTTTTACGTTTAGCGCCACGTGATGGTAACCCCTTCTTCCTGGCAGATCTCTTCTTCACGCCACCACGCAGTTTTCTCTCTGCATCTTTGATGATTTCGTCCCTTGTACGTTTTAAATGTTTTTTAGAGCTTCTTTAGACTTAGTTCCACCCATTATGTCTTCTGCCGCGTTAAAATCTGTTTTTAACGCCTTCCGCCCTAGGTATCTGGCACCCCTCTTCAACAGTGGGACAGCGGTGCGTAGTATGGATGAAAAAATGGATCCAAGCCCACTCCCACGCTGGTATCTCACTCCTCGATAGACTGTGAATAGCCTTCGGGTCATTATAAACGGCGAAAGTGTAGTTTCACTGTTAAGCTCCCATCACCGAATGGGAAATTTTTTCCCTCAATCGTTCTTATATATATCGAGATGTTGGTTAATAGATTAGTTGCAACATTCACATAATGGAGAGTGTCATATGTAATGCTCATACATTTCCCTCTATGGATTGGGATTAGAGTGTGCCACTTTTAATAAATGTTTGAAATTTTGAGGTGCAATATTCTCATGTGGCGATCCCTGCTAATTTATTGACGAATATGAAGTTTTAACCCATTCTGAAAATATTTGACCCTGGATCGGGGGCACTGAAATTTTTACCCCAGCCTGTGACGTCATCAGACCGATTTTTCATATGTATTTGGCCATAAAATCTTTGTTTATTAACCGATTCGAATGATTCTGGTGTCAATTGATGCAGAATTGGAAATACTTTCTTTTTCATACCAAAACAGTAGCTTTTACTGTAAGTGTTTGGTCGAAAACTCAAGTAATCTATAAAAATTAGACAAATTTGGTGCAATACAGGAGATATTGTGGGTGTGACCGCCACCCGGAAGCATCATCCCAGATCAGCTTCGCGGCAATGGGCCCATCTGAAAAGCATAATAATAAGAAATAGGCTTATTCCGATGGGTGGGAACAATTTTGAACATGTCAAAGTTGAAATAAACCTTTCATAGAAACGGAATGAAAAGTCAAAATTGTGAAGGACATGATCAAAACCCCATTTTTTTTTTTTAAGCATACAAAAGTAATATAAAAAACATTCCTTTGAACCCTCCTTGCCAGTTTATTGCCAATTCGGTTGCCGTCGAAGACCCTGAAAAAGGAGAAATTGTTAATAATAATTCATAATATTAACCCAGATTAATGAAAATATTTTAATGCATGAAACAGTATATAGAACACTCACCTTTTATTTTTTCAAGTAGTTTCGCAAACTGCTCTTCTTGTAGATGTCTGGAAGAAGGCGTCTTTCATTTTCAACAAGTTGAAGGAGGAAATGGCGTTGCTGTTCATTAATGGTGAGGCTCTTAGCATAATCTTCAATAAGTTTCACCCCCCTTTCAGCCGTATCGTTTGTTACCTTCATGTCTCGCACGTAAGAAGCTAAGCTAATATAGTCCTCGTGTTTCTCCCATTCTTCTACTGGTCTTCTCAACCAATCCCCATTTGATTTAAAGAGCCTCAGAAACTGCCATGATTTTGGACCAGGAAGATCGGAAAGCTTGGTTCATTCCCTGAGTATAGGGAAGACTGGATGGCCAGTTTTCATGTTATAAATCTTTTTCTCTGACATTTTTAAGGCATTGGCAATCTTAGCCTTCTCTGCATTGTTGACCTTGTGTGAAAATAAGGAGAGTGGTATCACTTCTTCCATAAAGTACCACATTTCCCTGTTAAGGGCTTTAGGACCTGCACCTGCCACTTAACTTTTATGTTTTTCATAGGTTTTCAGATCGTGATATAAGTTTAAATCATTAAAAGAAGAATCTGCGGCGTTGTCTGAATGTAGCCATGCTTTAGCGTAGAACAATGCATTAAAAAGACATATCTGCTCAAGCATTTTCATCATATTCTCATCGTAGCCAGCCTGGTATCCAAAAGCATACATTTTATAGGTATATAGGATTGCAGACATCCATCGTGCACGATGAGCTGCTCCTGGACGGAGCCAACGTACTCCTTTTGGGGGTACTTCACCTAAAATTTGGATTGTCAACTCAGCGCATTCCCGATAATCACCACGTTTGAATGCATTCTCAGTCAGCAAATCGGTTATTGCATCTAAGACTTCTTGCCATTTAGACCTTAGCTTTCTGTCCTTGATTTTCAGTGTTCTGGAATCTATTATGCTTGTGTCAATGCCTTGCTACTTTTCCTCCCGGAACTCTTTGAAAATTTCATAATCTGGTGAAGTGCTTCCTCCAAATATTTCTACAAACACAGTGTTGAGTATCCGCTCATATAGGTGATGCTGACAAGCAAGCCACAATACTTTCCTACATAGATATTCTTCAAGTCTCTTACAGGCTCCAGTATGGCGCCCTGAGTTGGAGCTTGTAGTGTCAAAAACAAACCCAATAACATGGCGCTCTAAGTTCCACTTTTTCATCATATCAAAAGTTTCAGTAGCCTGCGACTCACCACTAGTATTTGGGATTTCAGGAACAGCCAACAGCTTGCCCTCTTTGGCATTTGGGGCACCCGATACCAGCACGGCAAGTGTTTCCGATTTGCCTCCTGCTTTATCTGTTATCAAGTTACTGTCCCAGTGGATGACCGAGAAAGGTGGGGCAATAAAATCCTCTTTCATTTGTCTTGATGCTTGATCTCGAACCATCTCTGCTGCACGCTTGGCAGAACTTTTTGATAGGGCCAGCTTGCTTAGGTCCATTCCACAAGCAGAGGCTACTGCTGCCGTCATTGTTGTCCTCTGTCCCAAAGAGATGTTAAGGCGATCTGCCATGGAGGATACGTTTTCGGAACGAAAAATTTTCTGTCTTTTTGGTGTGTTTTTAGGAACGGTGAATTCGTCATCGTTATCGTTATCACTGCTGGACGTCGATGAAGAAGAATTGGCTTTCGATGGCGTTTCAAGTGCTTGGAATTTCTGCAGTGTCCTTTCTTTTTCTTCTCTTTCAAATTTTTTTAGCTTTCCTTTCGTGTTGTTTTTCACTACTTTTTTCTTGTAACTTTGGTCAACATTTCCCAGACAGTATCTTCTCTCTGTCCTTTGATCTTCGAAAAATGTTATGTCTATCTTTTTTTATTTTCGTCTTTACCTTGTCTTTTTTTATCTTATCTAAGGCGTCACTGGCCGCGATGTCAAATAATTTCTCTAACTTCCTTAGAAAGTCTTTTTGTCTTTGCTCAAAATTAGGTTTACCTCTGTTACAAGCTAGTGAAGAACGCTCTTTTATCAAATCTTTGAGTTTGGCTTTAGGCAGAGGATTCTTTATTACATTTTTCGTAGGAATGCTTGCCATATCCCAGGCGACCTTCACTTTCCTCAAAACAATCGCAATCACTTCATCCTGAGAAGCATTTTGGTATTCTCCTCTAGTTAAATAAATAAAATACTTCAACACATCATCATTGGATGGCAACACACTGCCTTTACCAGTTTTTATGTCAGTCAAAAGTTTTCCAATAATAAGATCACTGGAATCATCACTGACATTTACTTCTCTTCGCCTTAGCGAATAAGCATTATTATCCATAGTCTGAAAAGAAGTACAATAAAAGATCTGAAAAGAAATACAAAAAAATTAACAACTAAAATACATTAATAACTGCTAATAACAAATAATATTAATAAGTACAATGACATTAATAACTAAAGAACTTTAAATTCTGAATCAATTAACACAAGAATCATTCGAATCGGTTAATAAATAAAGGTTTTATGGCTAAATACATATGAAAAATCGGTCTGATGTCGTCACAGGCTGGGGTCAAAAGCTGGGGTCAAAATTTCAATGCCCCCGATCCGAGGTCAAATATTTTCAGAATGGGTTAAAACCTCATATTCGCCAATAAAGTAGCGGGGATCACCACATGAGAATATTGCACCTCAAAATTTCAAACTTTTATTGAAAGTGGCACACTCTATTGGGGATGTGTGCAATGGGCAGCAGGAGCGCCTGGGTGTCCCCAACAAATTGGTGCTCTACTATATTGCTGTAAATATAGCACATGTCTGGAGGTGGAGAGCTTTCACCCAATTTCTCCATCTTCAATTGATACATTAAGCTGGACATGTCATGCTGTGCCTCATGAAAGGTGTTCTTTGGAGAGCTGCGCTATATCGGCCCTCAGCCACAATTGTGAACAGCTCTTTATATTTAATATTTCTACTAAGCGTTGACTTTAACTTCAATGTGCATGCAGGCGTGTCTATGTTTACGACTTCAAAAAGTAAATCGTTTGTCAGGTACGACTTTTCAAGACTCTTGTTTAACCCCGTCACAATGTCCATGGCTGTGTCATAATGCCCGATTCCTAACGAAACATTTGTGCTATAGTACTGTTCCTCACGAACAGGACTGATCGCATAGTGTTGTCTAAAGTTATGCCTAATTTTTCGCACTCATCGATTCTTCTAAGGATCAGAAATATGATTTGCTCATTTTCAAGAGTTAAAAATTTGGAGACTAACTGGAATTCACATAAACCCACCTCATACGAATCACGCTCCAATTCAATGGGTCCGTGGAGTTCTGTCACAAAGTTGGCCAGGGTGTTGTTAGGATGTACAGAGAGAGAAGAGAGAGAGTGTGACATAGAAATGGCTAGGCGCCACCTTGCATACGAATTAAGCTTCATTATTGCAGCAGCTTTTATATAGGTGTTGAAGCTTTCTGGTAACCCAGCCATTTCACCAGGTACATTTTTCTCTTTCCTGAACCTTTGCTTCCTATAATTTTTCAATTTTAAACACGTTTTTCCTAAATTAAATGTCACTTTCTGCAACTCCTCGCGGTAAAAGCCTCCAGCGATCTCTTTCCCATTCAAATCTTCAACGTAATACATCATTATCACAATTTAGGTCTCATAGCACGAACTTTAAAAATCTCACGTGTCCATCCTTACTTAAATCCCTTCGCGAATTTATTTCCCGAACGTGATAGCCTTACATAATCATTGATTTTGAAATGTGTAGACTGCGGTGGCGGTGCTCCATCTCTTCTCACCTCTGGCAGCGCACCTCTTTCTAAAACTTCGTGAGTGTTGTGCCAATCGTACGGTGGTGTGAAAGGTTGTATGATGATGCCAATGACCCGAGAACGTTTATATATCTGTATGTGTTTTTATGTGCAAAATAGCGATGCATGCGTTCCTTTATGGTACGTTGAACTCTTTCAGCTAAAGAGGCTTAGTATAGAACTGCTATTGTAGTAACTGATATTAAACTCTGTCAGCATGTTCTGTAAAGCGCGACCTATAAATTCTTTCCCCATATCCGTACAAAAATAGCCAGGAACACTGTCTTCTTTTAACATCAACGTTTTGGTCGCTTAGCAACTGTCAGGAGATTTATTTTTCAGGGGAATTAGCCACAATATCTGGAGAATATATCTATTATGAATAGGATGTAGCGGTATCTGTCGTTATACACTGAATATCTTTGCATATCTGTTAAATCCGCTTGCCAAATAGAATCAATCGAATCCGCGGTTGTCTTGCCATTTTAAACCTTTTCTCACCGTTTATGAAGTGTATAACCATCTTGTTCCCGCAAAAACCGCTCAACATCTTTTTTCCCTACTCCGTAAACACCTCTGTACAGTCTATTAACGCCACCATAGGAGGCGGGGTTAGAAATGTCATAATAGCGTTTACTTAATATGTTAGCCATTTGCATATTTTAGAAGCACGTGGGTAGGTTGGCCGTTTGTTCTCTTCTTTCTCCTCTTCAGAGACACTGCTACTACTGGGGGCGATGGCGTACTCAGTTGTGACACATGCGAGACTTGATCCAGTCTTTTAACCTATTCAGATTACCTATCAATGTTTGGGGACATTTATTTGTTGTAGGCTTGCTTTAATATGCTTCCATCCTGTTGGTGAGGGTCTGTCCCACTTTCTCACCAGATCATGAACAATATCAACGATATTGGATCCTTGTACCCTTGTTCCTTCAACAATGACCTCGCCTGTATCAGCTCACTCTATGATGGGGTCCTCACTCAAGATTATAAAGACTTAAGCCTTTATTCCTCAATGTAAGGGTTCCAAAAAACCTTAGCCCCCCCCCCATTTGCAGCTTACATGTTTACTTATATCGAAATAGTTTTTAGTGATTATAAAAAATATAAAATTCTTTATTATTGCAGGTATTAAAATTACTCTAGCTGATAAAGTGATAATATAATGGCTTCTCAATTAATTGGTGATTCGGAGAGGCAACGTGTGATAGATCGCATACGAGCAATAACATTTCGGAAGCTCGTGATGCTGGAGCCACCTTTATAACACGTTCATGGGTTGCCAAAAAGTTGCGAAGAAGTGAGGACTTCGTCAAAAGAAATTGGAATAAAACTTTGGATGAATGTGAAATGGATACAACCAAATCTGGGCGCCCAAATTTGCCACTCTCTCAGGAAACAAAGGACATCATTGAAAGCGGTACGCGTAAGCGGAAAAACAGCTGTGCTAAACTTTCTAGAGAGATCGAAGTGTTGAGAGGAAAGATCGTTAGTGGTGAGATCATTCGACTGTACCGTCATAGGCAAGGTTTAAAGCCTTGGCATGAACTTCCAAAGCCAAGAAAACTCAACTACATCGATGACAGAATGTGGTTTGCCCATTATCTTGAAGATTGGGATGTGGATGATTTCATGCATTTAGCTGTCTCCGATGAATTTTTTGTTTACGTAACACGTCGGCCTAACTACCAAAATGATCGAGTGTGGGCCACAACACCAGATGAAATCGATGACAATGAACATTATCGCGAATTATTAAAAAGTCCAGACTGTGTTGGTGTGTTTGTTTTGTTCACTGCAAAGAAGCTCATGTGGGTGCTGAAGCCAAATGGTCAGAGTTGGGATGGACAGTATTTTCGTGATATTATTCTATCCCAGCATGTCATTCCTTTTCTAAGAAACCCAAACAATGTTATGGATGTCGATCAGGTCACACTTCTGCACGATAAGGCCCCCTGCTTTAAGGCATTAGCCACTCAACAGTTGTTGCGGAACCATGAGATCGATTTCTTTGGAAATGAAGAATGGCCAGGAAATTCTCCTGACCTGAACGTCTGTGAACATATTGATCAGTTATAAAGGACAAGGTTGAATGTCTCTTGTTTCAAGAACCTGCAGCAAATCGATTTTCGAAGGATACAATGACGCAACACATTGAAACTGTTTTAGCAAATTTGCGTAACGATCAAGATCTATTCACGTCACTTTTGGCAAGCTACCCAAAGCGAATTCAGGCTGTCTTGGAAGCCAATGGCGGGAACACCAAGTTTTAATTGTTTCTCATTAAATGCAGGATTAAATTCTCTTTTGTAAGGTATGTTTAGTTTTACTGTACCTCTAATGGTTTAGGCCATGGGCGGAGGGGCTAAGGTTTATTGGAGCCCCGTATGTTTTTTAACATGTTCGATGTGTTGTGTTCCGTTTTCTTTCGTTGGTCATTTCTAACGTCGGGCTCAGGTCCTGTGTCGCCATGCTCAGCACTACTCGCGCTGTGCCTAATAACCACGGGGAGCTCTGTCGGATTCTTATAATCTTCGTACTCATGAAGAAATTTCTGCAAAGCCTCTTGGTACAAGAGCCTTTTCTCATCAGGTGACTTTCCAGTGTTTAATAGGGCTAGCAACTCGCTTTCCATTCTTTTAAGCCTACTTTTACTGGGTTTTAGAGCCGTGTCTGGAATCTTTGAACTTTGCAATGAAGCATACACCTCGTGCGGAATCACAACCACCTTCTTCATTATATTAATCTAGTCAGTAAAGGACCCAAAACTGAAAATAAGATGGGTAGGAATGATCCTCCTCTTTGTACAATTATTCGCTTTTTCTTACCCACAGTTTGACTTTTATGAGCGAGCGCATGTATTATGTTCTTGTAACGACGTAAGCGAGCCTTCTCAGAGGGTTTCATTGGCACATTACATTTTATAACATTAAGACAGATTTCACAGATGCATTTTAAAAAGTTAGAGTCGATATTTTTAACAAACATCTGTTGCAGTGCCAGGGGAAATCGTTGATAGATTTTTATTAATTTACGATATTTCTTCAGCCTATTTGTCATTCTGGAATATATACCGTTTCAGGTTCGCTTGGTAATATATTCGTTCTTAGAAGCACCCTAAACGTGTTTCGCGGGTGAAGGTCACAAAGCAAATATCCATAACGCTGGCTTGTGGCTTCTTTATAAACCTCCAAAAACTCCTTACGCTGATTCGGGAACATTTGATTGGCTAATACCCAATTTGTGACACATCTCTACGTTCTGCGAATAAGACTAGATATTGTGTATTTAGCGACATATCGCGCATGTATCTATTTTCTAAAAATAGATTCTGATTGATGAAGAATACACTTATGTTAAGATGGTGGGAGAACACTGTAAATGTCTCGGCAAACGTTTTATCCATTTCCAACATGAGAGCGTCAATTACAAAAACTGTTTGGTCATTACCTTGTAACGAATTAACGTCATAGACACCCTTGTGGAACAAAATTTCATCTTGGTACTTGTTGAACACTGACTGATACGTCGAATAGCACCATATTACTTTATGCACAAATTTTGAGAACATCTCCCCCTTATCTTTAATGATTTTAAGCATAAATACAGTTTTTCCACATCCTGTAGGGTCAGATATAATACATGAGGAGGGGCTTGTGAACCTGAGTTTTTCTACAGATTCCATCTCTAACACGCACACCCCTAAGTGGGTCATTTACAAAATATTACAAATTTTGAGTGCTGTTCCTTATATTCTTGTATTTCTTCTTCCACAGAACCGTGAATGACGACGATGTACAGCACCCCATCATCGATATCACAGACGAATCCGATGACCGTACAGCTACAGAACCCTTCCCCGCTGACGAACCCTCACCAGCGACACCTGTAGCATGCGACAGTTCAAAGCGGAAGCATGATGAAGAACCCTCCACGTCAGGTATAAAGCGTGCTAGGATTGCTCCGGTTGTTAAACCCCCAGTAATAGATCCCCAATCCTCAACGTCTTACGACACAACCCCCATAATAGTACCTTCCTCATAGATGCCCCATTGTTCAGTTCCGGGTACTTCCTCCACAACAGCTTCTCATACTGTGGAAGATGGTATAACATTCGAGTTGGTGCGCACCGCTACCCCCACCCCTGCGCTGACTAGAAATCGGTACGTGGTCAGGGTTGGCCCTGGGTCCCTGTATACAAACGGACTGCGGCGCGTAGTTGAACGTATTGTGGAGTTTGCCCTTCAGAACCGCGACGAACGTGAAATCCGGACGAGGTTATCCTTCAGGTTCGGGTTAGACGAGGGGGACGATTTTTGGGTGGTAATACCGTTCAGACGTTTGGCGGCTGTAGATATAGACTATATCTTGGGACGTATAGTGCAAGCCTCTCAAAGTGGTACATCCTTCAATATGGACAACTTCATGGTGGATATTGACAGAGTATTCCGGGTTGCGGGTCATAGTACCACACCTTATACTCTTAATTTCAATTCTCTGGTTATTTACAGAAAGCATTTAGACGTCGACCGTGGTTGTGGTTTTATAGCAATAATTTTAGCTCATATGTTCACTGTGCTAAATACTTGGACGCAAAAAATTTGGTTGCCCACGGTTGTGCATCGTGGCCGTAAACTGGCTTCAGATTGTAAGCTTGAGTTTGAGTGTAATATGGGTCCTGAAGAACCGAGAACGGCCGAGCAGGAAATGAACGCACGTGTAGTCGTATTTGGAATGGATGATCGTCGTAGGACTGTGTATGTTTTTAAAAGCAGCGTGAGAGATCGTACAAGACCTCTACTTATTTTAAGATTGTCAGGAATATCGTATCTCCCCATCCGTAACATAAGGGCTCTCTACCCCAGTTATGATAAAAGTCGAAAATATGGAAGGCATCATGATTTGTGTAAGGGTTGTCTCGAGTTTGCTGATGATATGGTGAAACATTGTAAGGATTGCTACATGGTATGTGAGCAGTGTAAAAGCCCCAAATGTGAGTCATGTAGTGGAAATCGAGAAGAGGGAATGCAATGTGTGTAGACGTACATTTTTCAATAATAAATGCTTTGAGCTCCATAAATCAAATGGCACTTGCAGGAAAAGGAGGATTTGTAAGTGCGGTATGTTTCACATGATGGATAATTGGGGGAATTTCAAACATAAATGCGATGAAATTTGTCGTAACACCTACAGGAAACGATACCAGGTGCGTGGCACCTACGACACTACCCTTTGGGTACCATGGTCCTTGATTGTTTGCTATATATATGTGTGTGTCTATTTACTTGTTGACGATATGTTTATTTATTACGACGTGTATTTCAATATATGCCATGAATTAGACATTATTTACTTGTTGACTATATGGTTATTTATTTAAAATAAATCACGTTTCAATTAGCGTTTCATTTTCTCCTTTGTGTGTGTACAGGAAAAAATCTAAGCACCGCCCACTGTTCGACCAATCAAAGGGGTCATGTGACTCCTGCTATTAGCTGGTCATATCTCTGCCCTGCGTGCTCAGTTGACCTCAAAAAGCCCTGGATCTCAGACGTGTATTTTGAAGAATTCTCGCGTAGAAGCAAAATAGTGATGGCTACCTTTGATATTGCGTGCTCGACATTCATGAAGTAGTACTCGATAAAGTCTACACATGTGGGGAACACTAAAATCGTCCTAAGGCCTCCCTCCTTTGATGCTTTTAAGGCCACCACATTGAACCGCGCGAAGCGTGAGGAGCAGGAGGTACAAATACTCTATGGATATTCTGGCAAGAGCATTGCGGGCTTTCGTGGATCAAACGATATAATGGACTACGTCGTAGGACTAAACTGCGTAAAGGCACACATACACGGCGAAGTGAAAGAAACATCACGTGTAGAAGAGAAACAGCGGGTGTCGGTCGTGAACCTTGTTGATGATTTGTTTGACAAGTGGTATTATGTCAGGTTACATCATACCGAGTGCGCATACCCTGCTGCTGAGAATATAAATCTTGTGATTATGGACAACCTAAAATATTTTTATCATTAAGTTCATATATATCATGATGAGGTTCGCAGTGAGGTTGTGGCTAAAGGCTTGTGCGAGTTTTTAATAGAGTTTAGGGATGAGTTTCGCTTGTTAAGCAGAAAGGATAAATATGGTAACATGTTTCTCTCAAATAGAGCGCCGGAGTGTTAATAAAATGTGTGGAGAAAATGAACGAAGATGTATGGTGCGCGTTCCGATAAAACATTAAAGCCGATATTACTTCATGTATCGGAAAAATTCTTTAAACAATTGGTCGGCATAATAGGCTACAAATATGCGTATGATTCTTTCATGTTGGAAGAAGCCCATGCACGAATCACTAACACATGGTATGACGTGCCCATGTGACTCAATCCTCCCACACCTCCCGCCGAGCCAAACCGAGTACTTGTGGTTCATAGTCACCTCAGAGCTTGACCCGACTGGACGTGCTCTTCTCACAATAGAAAACGATAGAGCTTCCGTTAAGCAGTATCCTCAATGCCGTATACGATGTGTCCGTGACGAAGTCAGTGCGTGTGCTCAGGCGTAATACCGGCGCTATTACTTATGTACTTCAAACGGAGTGTAGACAATGAAACTCTGGTAAACGGAATGTTATTTATTTAAGTGTTGAGGAGATGAACAGAATCTTCACGGTGGTTGAGAAGTGGGGCGAGGGTCGTTATAAAATACCTGCAGGTGTAGGCACAAAAAGAGAGCAGATTAGTGATGCACCCTCATACGCCATTATTTGTACGTTGTGTATAAATCGAAACCAGCCATGCATTGATATACGGTTGATGTGGAAGAATGCATCTGATAATAATGTCCTTATCCCCACGCGAAACCGTTTCATTCTCGATAGAATGTTTGAAGTCGTCGGTTTCCGCAAACTAAAACCTATATTAGATGCGTGTTTTGTCGATATCTTTTACTTTGACACGGTTCTCGAATACACGTATACCACTCTGCTCGACGGTTTTACCGAGTGTAGGGAGGAGCAAGACGAGAATGGTTTGGAGTTGGATGCGTATTTAAAAGGTATAGATTCCGCGAAATATCACGAACTCTGGTACAAAGGACTTGAGTGGTCCAAGGCTGAGCTCGCCTACACTGTTCACCCTGAAGAACTACTTCTTTATATAACGAGCAGTTGTCGGCGCGACTTAAAAGATTACTTCAATTGCCGATATGCTTTGTGAAGAAGAATTCACGGTTGAAAAGCTCGGATTGGAAAGAATAAACCCTCGTTTGGGAAGGAGTGTTTATAAACTTGAATTTAATAATGATGCTATGGTAAACGATGCCTTCTTTGTGCGTGCTTTTGAATGTATTCTATCCGTGTTTAAAGAGAGTGATAACTTGCCACCCAATTGTAAAGTGGGTACAAAAATAGTGTCAAACGATCTGAAAGCCTTTTATTTTGAACATTAATATCCACATACTTTGAGTGGTGAAATAATGTTAAATCGTATTTATTGTGTAGTACAAAGCAAAGAGGATGTAACTGTGGATTTGATTACGTGTGAGTTCAGTATTTTATTTAAGCGCGATAAAACTTATAGCGCGTATTTTTTTATGTATATATATTATCCATGTATTCGAATTCTTCTGCACTATTATTTTTTAAGTTTATATATAAGTGTGTATTTTTTGATGTGCGTACATATATTAAACGTTATATAGATTTCTTCTGTACTATTATTATTTCTGATGCTTGTATATAAGGGTGTAGATGCGTGTACATATATTAAACGTGTATATAGATTTCTACTATACTATTATTATTTTGATTGTGTATATATATATATATATTCCTCGCTTAAAGTGTGTATTTTTTGTTGTATATAATAATTATTTTTGATTGTATATTTATTTCCTATATATTTTCGGATAAATGTATGTTATAATGTTATAATGTTTCAGAACAACAAAGCCCCTAGGATCCATTCATGGCTGGTCTACCTAACTGTGTTCGTAATTGTGTATTGTGCATGTCCTCCGTGGTGGCGGAGAGAACCTACAATTTTACGTGGGTTCCATACCACAAAGCCTTAATTTTACTACCTTAAACTATATCCAATCTATTAACATATGCGTCTAATCGATCTTTAAACATGTTTATAAAAGTGCTACTAATTACTTCTACCGGCAAACTATTCCACCTATTTACTAATCTATGCGTAAAAAAGTTTTTGGCAACTGCTGTCTCGAACCTTCTACTTGTCAACTTACACCCGTTATTTCTAGTCCTATTATATTGCGATATTTCGAAAAAGCTATCGCTATCTACGTTATCGAACCCATTCATAATTTTGAAAACCTGGATTAGATCACCCCTTAGCCTTCTAGTCTCGAGTGTAGTCAATTTTAACTCCTTAAGCCTATCCTCGTACGACTTCGACCTACGCGACGGAATCATCTTAGTTGCTCGTCTCTGAACTCTTTCGATTTTGTCTATATCTTTGCGCATATGAGGATTCCAAAATTGGATCGCGTACTCCAAATGGGGTCTAACTAATGATTTATAAAGAGGAACAATAATATCGTGCGATTTGTACTCAAAATTCCTAGCTATAAAACCGAGCACTTTGTTCGCTTTATTGACCGCTGCTGTACTTTGTTTCGCTACTTTTAAATCACCAGTGACTATAACTCCTAAATCTTTTTCCTGCTTTACGCTTGTTAACTGCTTCCCTGACATACTCTACGCAAAATTACCGTCACGCGAACCTATATATAAAATTTTGCACTTATCGACGTTAAATCTCATTTGCTATGTGACTGACCAATCAACGATTTTATTCAGATCTTCCTGGATTTTACCTCTATCTTCTTCATTAATCGCCCTACCACCGAACTTCGTGTCATTCGCAAACTTTGAAACTGTAATGATTAGGCCGACATCTAAATCGTTAATATATATAAGAAAAAGCAAGGGGCCCAATACAGAACCCTGAGGAATGCCGCTCGCTACATTAACCCAAGATGACTCCGCTCCATCAACAACCATCAACAACCACCCTCTGTTTCCTACCTCGCAACCACTTTTCTATCCAATTTATTACTACACCCCTGATTCCATGAGCCTTAGTTTTTTCAATGAGTCTTTTGTGCGGTACGGTGTGAAACGCTTTTATCTAAATACACTACATCAACCGCCCGATGACTATCCTAAACTTCAACCACGCTTTTAAAAAATTCTAAAAGATTAGTTAAGCAAGATTTGTTTCGCCTAAAACCGTGCTGCGTATTTCTAACCGAGTCATGCAATTCTAAGTGTTCGACTATACGATCCCTAATTATTGATTCCAGTAGCTTACCTACAACAAACGTTAAACTGATTGGCCTGTAATTTCCCGTTGCACCTTTATCGCCTTTCTTAAAGATAGGTGTTACATTTGCTAACTTGAAATTATATGGTACGCACCCCTCAGAAATAGACGCATTAAAAATCTCTGTTAGCGGCACAACAATGGCTTCTATTAATTCTTTTAGTTGTGTGGAATATATGGAATCCGGCCCCGGTGATTTACGCTTTTTCATTTTATCAATACAGCACATTACCTCCCTTTCACTAACCATAATATTATCCAAAGTATTACAATTATGAAAAGGTATTATGTCTATGACCGTAGGGATATTCGTTACATCTTCTATAGTAAAAACTGACGTAAAAAATTCGTTTAGCAAGGTAGCCATTTGCTTGTTTTCAGAAACTAGCTCTCCGTTAAAATTTTTCAACGGCCCCAAGACACTTTTTACTGGATTTCTATTGTTGAAGTATTGAAAGAATCGCTTGGGGTTTTCTTTGCCGTCACGAGCTATGGAGATTTCAAATTCGCGCTTGGACTTTTTTATTACACTTTTCGCTTCACGCCTTAAAGATATGTAGTTGTTTTTTAACCACAATTTGTCTTTATCGCACTTATGCATGTTAAATAATTGTTTTCATGTTAAATAATTCGTTTTGCGACTAAATAAACAGAATGATGTAGTTGTGTTTTATTATTCAAAGTATGTATATAACCGATAGAAATAACTGCGTTGATGGGACTATATAAACTGGGATGATGGAGGTATATAAATGCTTTTAAATGAAACAAGTGCGCTGATGGGTGTATATAAACGATATTATTTGAAATAACTGGGATGATGGGGTATGTAAATACTTTTTAAAGAAACAAGTGCACTGATGGGTGTATATAAACGATATTATTTGAAATAACTGGGATGATGGGGTATACACATACTTTTTAATTCTTCTTTACGTGCATCTGATTATATACGAAGTGTTTGTGCGTGCTTTGCTGAGTTATTCTTCTGAAATAACTGCGTTGATGGGAATATATAAACAATAGAAATAACTGGGATGATGGGAATATATAAACGATGCATGGGTGTTTTAATAAATATATATATATATATATATATATATGTATTCTAAACAAGCCAACTAACTGGCTCTACATTCTTGCATATTAATATATATATATATATATATACGTATACAATACGCCAATTAAGCCAATTACGCCTTCAAAGCCAACTGATGTTAAAGGACGATGGCTGGTCTTCATTATACGTGGAGCCGTGGTATTGAGAACATCTCCTCTCCCTTAATTAATTAATATTGCAATCTGGCAATTATTCTTGCACTCTCTCCTTTAATATATATATGTATATATATATATATATGTATGTATATATATATTATATATATATATATATATATATATATATATATATATATATATATATATATATATACAGTAGGGTGTTTCATACCTATAGGGTAAAATAAAAATGAGCTTGGAGTTTTAATCCACACGTTTCTCCGTATTCTAAAGAACAAGAAAACACCTTTGTGCAAGTTTGAACCAGATCGCGCTGCATTTAGAAGTCCCCAACTTTGACGACTTTTTGTCAGTTCATTTCTCGCCTGCCTGCAGTGAAGACGGTTTTCTTCGTCACTTGAGCGGTTCGTGTTGTATAGCCTATTGGACAACTATGGAGGTAATTATATATGCTACTAATTATCTCATTTTACTGTGGTATTGAAATTTATTATTATTTAATTTCTGTCATTTTACTGTGGTAGTGATATTTATTATTAATATTACATGAAATTAATTAGTCTGTTGCATATTGGACAACTGAGCTGGTAATTATTTATGATACTAATTAATGTAATTTTACTGCGGTATTGAAATTTATTTAATTAATGAATTGTCAAAGAGAACGTAGTGTACACGTATCAGTTTTATAAATAAAGAAAAGCAGTAACTGGGACTCGAACCAGTGTCATAGCCGTTTGGCGGCATCGCTCAAGTCGGCGTACACAGCACGCTATCCACTCCCTAGATGGTGTAGTGGATAGCGTGCTGTGTACGCCGACTTGAGCGATGCCGCCAAACGGCTATGACACTGGTTTGAGTCCCAGTTACTGCTTTTCTTTATTTAATTAATGAAATTAATTACGATGTGAAATTATTTCTGTGGAATTATTTAGTTTGTTTTCTTTTCCAGGTGTCTACCAGAGCGAAAACAGAAGTGTTTCTTATTGGCCAGACGGATGCGAACATCACATCAAGTGGCCTTCCAACTCAGTTGCAAGTACTCAAAAAGTACTTTTACCACCAAAAGGAGCAAAAATTTGGACGTACTAAATGCCTGAACCTGTGCCTGGATGCCTGTCTCATATTTTGGGAGAGAGCGAGAATCCCCATGATGCGTCGAGATTCGGCCTTGAGGAAGATGGAATCCCTTCTCAAGGAATACGACCGGCTTGTGAAGCACAAGTCACATAAAGCAGAGTCCTTCCGAGTGAAGGAGGCGATATTCAAGGAGGCAATAGCGAAGGAGATCATGGACATTGCTCATTCACAGGCTCTGACAGCCGTAGGTCTCTTCGTGTCCCTCGTCTACACCCGAGGTTGGACTCGTGCTGCAACCTCAAGCAAGGCTGCCGCAGTTGATCTGGAATTTCTGCGTGACGCGGAAGCCTTTGCCATGTCGGGATATTCGTGTGTTAACGCTGCGCAAGAAGCCATGTCTCGACACCTATGGTACATCTCTGAGACTCTTATTGCCATGGCGTTCTTCGACGCAGATGTGGCAGATGAAGAAAAGGCTCAGATGGTCGTCAGTTTAGGTAAGCCCGCATCGAAAAAGGAACTCAAGCGACCCCAAGGGAAGAACGTCAGGAATCTTGCCTCGAAACACCTGGCGAAGTTCGTGACAGGAAAGACGATGGCTTTCTTCCATGCATTCGACTTGGACACAGAATTCTTGAAAAAGCCAGTTGCCGAGTGGACTGAAGTAGAGGGCTTCAAGCAAGCAGCGGCAACTGTTAACAAAATCTCTGTCGTCAACGATCGGGCCGAAAGAGCCATCGCGCTCACCAAAGAGTTCAACTGTTCTCTGACGAAGAACGAAGAGCAGAAGCAGTATTTGCTAAAAACTGATGCAGCATAGGGCGAAATACCCGAATAAAACCAAGAAGGATTTCATGGACAAATGATTCGCAAGAAGTGGTTATGTTTTTTGTATCTTTGTGAAAATGTGTAGTGAAATGGTACTCGTTTGTTGAATAAAAATTCATTGACAGATTTTTGTTTAATTTTTTCCGTTTATGATCTGCCAGAGCATCAAACTGGGGACCCGTAAACTTTAAACTATTGAATTAATACTTCGGTTTATCAGTCTCCTCAGCAAATGGAACAAGGGGATCCATGTGGATTAAAATTTTTCCAAACTTTTAATTTATGAAACACCCTAATATACAGGGTGGGCCGTAAGTTTCCATACATAGGAAAAATAAACATTTTTTTATGGATAACCATTTTTATTTATATAATATGCTCTACATGGTTGCCATTGTTTTGAAAACACATTTCAATACGTGTTCCCCACTGTTGATGAACACGCATTAGCACAGTTGACGTTATGCTTGTAATGGCGTTGGTGATACGTTCCTTTAGATGATTTATGTCTCGTATCTTTTCCTGATACACCATGGCCTTCAAGTGCCCCCAAAGATAGAAATCAAGGGGGGTGAGATCTGGGGATCTGGGAGGCCACTCCACAGGACCACGCCGACCAATCCAAGCATCCGGAAACTGCTGATCCAAATACCGACGCACGTGAAGACCATAATGAGGTGGAGCTCCATCTTGCTGGAAGTAAACTGGGAAGTTACCTTCCTCGTTTAGCAGGGATGGGAAAATCTCTTCTTGCAACATGTTAAGATACCTTTCGGCATTAAGATTTCCACTGACAAAAATTGGTCCAATAATTCTGTCACCCCATATCCCGGCCCACACCATCACTTTACCGGCACCTTGCATCTTCGTCGGACTCAGCCAGTTAGGGTTAGCATTACTCCAATAACGTATGTTTTGCCGATTAACCTCTCCATTGACGTACAAATTTGCTTCATCAGTAAACAAGATCTTACGTCAAACGCATATTCTTAGGGTATCTGAAACATAAAAACAAACGTTTAATTTTTCCTATGTATGGAAACTTACGGCCCACCCTGTATATATATATATATATATATATACATATACACTACTTCTATACGCTTTCTAAGTCAATTAAGCTTTCTAAGCCAACTGAAGCTGTATGCGACGAGACATCCCAGCGGAACATCTCCTCCTCCTCTTTCTCTCTCTCTCTCCTCTCTCAACCTTCTTAGGTTAGGGTTAGGTTAGGTTGGGGGAAGGTATTTACACCGGGCCTCCCTTCAAACCACCCATCTCCCCCTTTCATGCAACTTGGGGAAACAAACCATACCCCCTCGATCGTTTCAGACCATATTGCGCACTTCTGCCACGATTTCTTCATTTTTTGATATTGAGGGTCTTCCAGACTGCGGATCACTTTCGATGGAAGTTCTTCCATCTTTAAACCGGCGGAACCAATCAAAAACTTGTGTACGTCCCATAGCAGCATCACCGTATGCTATGTTGAGTAAATCAAAAGTTTCACTGGCCGTTTTCCTAGTTTTAAAACAAAATTTAATACAAACACGTTGCTCGTTATTCTCTGACATCGTAAGAAATCACCGCGAAACAAAACACGTTTAACTTTATCGGCTCACCACAGTTTTCTGACGCTACACAATGAAGTGCAACCCTATCAGTTAACTTGTCTCGACATGTAGAGACAGGTTTAGCTCAGTCACAACTCCAAGCATGACCTTGTTCTAAAAATAAACACCTTGTCCGGATGCTTTTTGAACAGAGATAGTATATATATATATATATATTATCCCGCACGAACACTTCCGTTTCCCGCATGACCACTCCTGTTCCAGTGTTTCTAGTTGTACCCTCCATTTACTATCAAACCACTGCCCTCCCTATTAAGTACAAGTCATCTAACTGCTATTTTCGTCATTTGCAATGCCACAGTACCATCTTCGGCCCCAGCATCCCCAGAAAAGTGTAGTTCTAATGCTGCCAATTATACCTACATATTCCTGTTTTTGAAACAAAATTCAAATTCAATTTGTTCAAATTGGTGATGGAAACATTTCGCATCCATATTCGTATTTGTGAAAAATTCTACCGGAATCACCCTATTTTACGTGAAGAACAGGAAAAAAATTTGAATTTGTTGTCCAATGTTTTTTGTGCATGCAGACGTGCAAAGTTCTCATGAATCAGACTTATTTTGATACACACACACACATACACACATATATATATATATACAGTATATATATATATATATATATATATATATATATATATATATATATATGTAAAAATGAACAATGAATAATTCTTATTTTCTTATATTCATTCGTATAATTCTTATATAATTCGTATATTTACATAAATCATTATATTTATATAATCTTTATGTTCATTATATTCATATAATACTTATATTTGTATACATTTATATTCATATATTCATTTTTACATAGAAACCAAACTCGCGTAACGCTGACACGAGTTTGGATAAATTTTTAATTTGCTTTCTATTTTATAATTGGTGAATTATTTCTTTTTAAACTACTAGATAATTTTTTAGATTTAGCTTAATAATGTAATCTTGCTCATTCCCTGTATATATTCTCTCTTCGTTGTAAAAGAAGAAGTCATGCCCTGCTTAACGTTTAATTTTGAATCTTAAACATTTAATTTTTGCTCATGTGCATGTTTGTTTGTAATTCATGATGGGAAGGCATATTTCAATTTCCAGTTTTAGTTAACTCGGCAGATCATGATAACATCAGATCTGTCAATATACGGTTTAAAATAAAAATATGGCTTCCTCTTGCTTAGCAGTCTAGACCTTGCTGCAGCTTAAATAGCAGTCTAGACCTTGCTACAGCTAAAATAGCAGTCTAGAGTCTAGACCTTGCTACAGCTAAAATATTTGTTTTGTCTTTAAATAATTTGCAAAGTAAATCAGCCTATTGAGAATAAAAAAACAAAAAAAAAGATCAGCATTAAATAATAATGATTTCAGTAAAAATTTCAGTAAATAAACCCATAAAATTTCTCCAATGTTCATTCTGAATTGGCTGATCTAACTTAGAGGCTGAGCATTACTTGTAACATTTTAGCAGTAAAGCTACAGTAAGAAAAAAAATCTTTGTCTTCTATTTCGAGCCTTGCTCTCTTCAGAGAACTTAGTCTTAAATAGAGAAAAATAACTTCCCGATACATTACAAGAAGAATCGGGGAACCTTCAAAGAACTTAGTAAGCTCCACAGAATCCTCCGATCCACAAGAAGAAAAAATCGGGTAGTATAGAAGAAACTACTGCGATTCCCTATCGGTACCAGCTACTCCAAAGTAACAAATCCGTTGCTGCCACCTAACCAGAACCCCCGTCAAATTCGAACCGACCAAGGCCATAGACGGAGGGGTTAATATATATATATATATATAAATAATTATATATATACACTGTATGCTGCAAATACACAACGAAAAAGAAAAAAATTACTCCAAGGCCTTTTGTGTTTTCAGCAGTATATTTAAGCCCGATAACTTCAATAATTGCTAAACCTAATAAGTTCATTATTCCCTTCTTAGAAACCCCCCCAACTAATTTTCAAACATAAACGGAATATAAATCATTACACCACCCTTTCATCATCTCAGTATCCTTCAGTAAATCTTACCAACCAACCAATCAACCAACCAACAGCTAATAGGATGTTAGGCTTCATAGCGCGTAATTTGGAATTTAAATCGAATAATATTATATTGCCCATTTACAAGTCCCTACTCAGGCCTCACCTAGAACATGCCGTTCAGTTTTGGTGCCCGTATTTGCGTGAGGATATTGATAGGTTCGAGACGGCTCAGCGACGCGCCACGAAACTAATTCCGTCACTACGCAACAAGTCTTACGAAGATAGAATTAAAAAGTTAGACTTGCATTCACTCGAAACTAGGAGATTAAGTGGGTAGCTTATTGAAGTTTTCAAAATCGTTAATGAAATCGATAACGTAAATTTTCACAAATTGTTCATTTCGATAACAGCAATACTCGTAATAACGGATTTAAATTACGTGGCAGACGTTTCATTATTAACATCGCTAAAAACTTTTTTACGTTTAAAGTAACTGATAAATGGCATAATCTTCTCGCGCCCGTCGTGAACTCTACCAGTGTTAATATATTTAAAAACCGTTTAGATAAGCATTTTAAAATATTAACGACGTTTAAAATAATAAAACAATTAGCAATATGAGCTCTGGGGGTAATGGTCGAGGTTTGAGTCTGTTGACGATTAATGCCAGCTTGTGACATGCCAGCGTGTGATATGCCAGTAACAAAATTATATTAAAAAAAAATTAGACTAACACGAACTTAGATGTAACTCGTAGCGTAAACTAACCCACTTTTTGTTATACTCTTCATACTTTTTTTCTTTCTTTTCTTATCCTCTCTTTACTTGCATGTTTGTAGTTCGTATGGTATGACAGTGTTTGAGTTAAGACTGTGTTTCATAGTTTGTAAGTGTTCTTATTTTACTTCTTTTCATCTCTCACCCCTTTCCTATTCTCTTCGACTATTTTTCCGACTTGTCGGCAGTGGCCGGCGGATCATGACGGTGAGTCTTTCTCTCTCTTTTCCTGAATGAATGTTAACCCACGAATGATAGGTTTTGCTACTTACTTAACCCCTTATTCTCTTCTTTTAACCCCCTACTCTCTTCTTTCTCTCGGGCTAACCTTAGAGTGGATCTTAGGGTCTTTGTTAGCTTTAGCTTCTGTAGATCTGTAGAACCAACTTAATACATCCTCCAGCAACTTATATCCATCATTTTCGCTCCTTTTTCGCTATTGTGTCTGTGATCAAGCAACTTATACTTGATTTATTTCTTTAAATTTTTTATATATTTTAAGATTTTATACTTTCTTGTTTAATGTTTTAATTTGTTCATATGCTTGTTCCTGTTCCCCTAAATTATTTTAAAATATGTTAATTATTTAAATTTATTGTCTATCCTGGCAAAGCTAATCCCCTTTCTAGGTTTCATTTGTAATATTTTAGTCTTGTTTATAATCACATAAATTTAACTTTAACTTTTTATCATGATTATGTAACTGTTTTAATTTTAGGAGCAATCCAAGAATAAGCACCCCAAATCAATTTAGGGTGCTTTTTCTTGGATTGGGTTCGAATGAGGGTGCTTATTCTTGGATTGCTCTAAAATGGAGTAAAGATGGAGTTAAAATGGAGTTAATTGCTCTAAAATGGTCAATTGAATGCCCGGTTAGGTTAATTGTATACCCTTGACGATTTGTTTGGTTAAGTCGTGATATTTTCGTTAGTTTTAACGAAAATATCACGACTTAACCTAACCAATCGTCAAGGGCGTACAGTTGACCTAACCTGGCATTTAATTAACTTTATTTCATTATTTTTATTTTTATTATGTTGTTCGAATTTCTTTTATTGCAATATCCTTCGTAAACATTAAAATATATTTTTTCAAATTTTATATGTTAAAATCCTTTAATTTGGATTGAGGTCGAACTGGGGTGCAGTTTATTTGATTGGGGTCTAACTGGGGTGCTTTTTCTTGGATTGAGGACTTTGGGGTGCTTATTCTTCGATTGCTCCTAATTTTATCATGTTTACAATCTTTCAAAAGTTAAAATAATTATAACTTTATATTTGGTTTTTAAATATATATATATATATATATATATATATATATATATATATATATATATATATATATATATATACACACACACACTCGTATATATATATTCTAATGTCATCACCCTGTAGATGACATTAGAAAATGTCTAAAACTCGGATTACACTAGTCAACAAAGTTTTAGCTTCAGACTCAAAAGTAACTGTATTCTACTAATTTGAGGGTGCTGATTTCGAATATACACAGTTACACATTGTAATTTGTTCCATTTTAAAGTAAATAGTGACTGGAATACTTTGAAAATTCATAAGAATCTTTTACGTAATGAGCCAAATTTTGGGCTATCGGAGTATGTACAAAATTTCCTCTGTATGGGAGGGTGGGGGATCAGACTTCCAAAAATTGTGACCTGATACAGCAAAAACATACCAGAAACATCGTAATCAGTACCCAAAAATTGGTCAAAAAAAGGTAGTGAAGTACATGCAGCAGAAAAAAGTTGTTTTTTAACTAGTGTTATTAAATGTTTGCCTATGAAACAGCGTTCTTGTTCCTTATTCGACTGAGGTTTTCACATAAAAAATCACTCAGCTCCATTATATATCATATATATATATATATACTGTATATTGTTGATGCCCCCAAAAACGCGAATTTTTCATTGCTTCTATGTTTCTAGTACAAAAAAAAAAACGATACTTCAACCTGCTTTTGATTGGTGTAAATTCTTTTTTTCATATTTGCAGAAAAATACGAGATAAAGATTTTTTAAAGTGCATTTACGAAGTTTATTGCCACTATTGACCTTTTGTAGGGAAAGTTGCCCGCCCGTCTTTCGACTTGCACTTAGAGTGGTGTGTTGAGGGTGGTTATTAGCCGTGGCAATAGGGTGTGTCAATTTGGGAGGTGAAAATTAATTTTTGCCAATTCCTTCACTGAGGGGTTTTAAAAATATGTTTTTGGATGTGAAGAATTCAAATCTGCTATTATTTTTGTGATTGCTCAACACTTAGCTTGGTAAATCTACGTTTGATTAAAAAGAACATAAATTGCTCTCGGAAAACAACATTTATTAATTTTAGCTTCTCAAAATGTCAGGTAATGCTATAAAAATTTTAGTTTCTCTGCATAAAACATATCCTAGTAATCATAAAACATATCCTTGCAATCATAAAACAACATTAGAAAGTAATGACATCAGTAAAAAAAAATATTTAAACAAGTTTCATCAAGTCTTGCTTTGATTCGTTCTTGGACATCAGCCGCCGACTTGCTTCTTGGCCTCTGATATAGCCCTCACGTTTCTCATGTGTATACACCCTGCCTGCTGCCTCTGTGACTTGTTTCACACATCTCTCTATTGACTGCGCATGACAGGGCCACTGTGGAACTTGCATAGGCTTGTCAAAGAACTTCTTTACTTCCGCTGTAGTCAGTTTACATGTCAAAGGAGGTTCAAATACCCCGTCAGACCAGTCTGTCAGCTCCAACACGGAAGAAACACTGGGGTTGATGGAAGGTGTCTTCCTGGGACGTACAGAAAGATCTCCAAGTGTGTCATCATCTCCACCCCTCATGTCAACAATCTTTTGGACACCAGCTCTCCTCTCCTCACTGTCATCTGAGCACAAGAGTGTCTGGATTATCATTTCGCTGAATGCATACCATGCTGAGCGCTTGATGGTTGGCAAAACAGCATCCACTACAGCCTTCTTTTGCAGCCTAACTAGCCGCAGCTGAAACAAGATGTGGCGTGGGCCTTCCACCCAAGAGTGTTTTACTTTGATGTTGAACCAACAGGGGTAGTACACACCAACAATGTATTCCACTATCAGTCTTAAGTTGTTGAGGGTTTTGCCTTTAAGGCCATGTTTTGAAACCCATATGCGACAAAGCCTGTTTGCTGTTGTCAACCACCTTGAATGGCTCACTGGACCAATTTCAAGCAGGGCCAGATCTGTGGGAAGTTCTCCTGTCCTTATGGCCTGTGTGATCCTATACCCGTACGTTTGATCAGTAGAGAGATCCTTTACGACATTGTCACTCAGTGAAGTAAGAGGCTCTCCAATTGAGAGTTTGGTGAATGAAGGATCAATTTCAAGTTCGGTTGCAGTGTCTAGCATCTTGTCAATGTTACCTGTCCACTTGTTGTTAGACAAGGTCTTCCCATCCAGTGCTGTGATCAAGTGTCGCAGGGGTAACTCGTTAGTGTGGAGGGCACAAACCAACCAGATCAGCTTACGGCAAAGCTTGACCTCTACCCAATGCATGGAACCACCCTCCCAGCCAGTGTTAACATTTGTAGAATCACCTCCAATGGCCTGCAGGCTTTTATCAATGCCCTTCTTCTTCATGAAATCTACAAGATTATCAGCAATAACTTCAGCAGGTTTTTTTCTCGTTGAGCCTTTCTCAGGAGTGAAGTGGTAGAGATATCTTCCACCCGGCTCACTGCACACAGAATAATGCTCTTCTTTGATGATGCTGGGGAACTGACGATCTGAATTGTCTGCTTTCAGCATAACTTTAGTTGTATCTTGACGGCCGTCAAAGAAGATGCAGTCAATTTCACCCTTCTTACAAAGATCATCAAATTCCTGATCCAGGGATCTCATAACTTTTTCTTGTGCCCTCTTGACTTTATTGTGATCAATTACAAGTCTCTTGTCTTCTTCAGTGATCAAGCCAGCATCCATAAAGGCAGCAATGGTGATGGCAGCTGTGGCACGCAGGCCAACACCATATCTGATGCTATGCATAGCAACATTTAGTATTTCTAATGTGTTGTACTCTGGCTTTTTATTGGAAGTTGAAGACGTGCTTGGTATTTCTAATGTCACTTCATAACTTCCATCCTTTCCATCTTGAGCATCAGCTATTTGTTCTTCATTTTCATCATCAGAGAAAATTATTTCATTTGATGGCATTGAAGCATCCTGCTTACTTGTCTGCTTATATTCAGCAAGCCTTCTTCTTTCGTCTTCTTGCCGCTTCTGCTTTTTGACTTGTCGGTTGTGCTCAGGTTGATCTGGCAAGCCAATCTGATGTGGTCCAATAGAACCAGACTTGTCTCTCTGACCTTTAACGAAAGCAAGTTCCTTCACAGGGATCTTCATCTCCCTAGGGCATGTACAGTTAATGTGAGTTTCGTTTTTGCAACTAGCATCTGCAAGGCAGCCAAATTCAGAGCAGAGAACAATTTTACACTTGCAACTGAGGATGTCAAAAAGCTTGTCAAGTTTTGCAATGAAAGCCTCTTTGACATGTAGCTTTCCTCTCCCAAGAGATATGTTTTTGGCCTGCTCCCAGCTCTCTTGGATCTTGTTTAAGATTGTGACTCGTGAATTTACAACGGGGGCTACAAAAGAACTGTTTGCTCGTTCCCACTTTTCAAGCACTTTAGGGTAAATGTCCTTTGCAAGACTGGTTGCTGGGTAGTTTCTCACATCCTCACCACTTTGTTCTCTTAGCAGTAGCCCATATTTCAGAACGTCTCGCAGAGTTGGGAGTTCAGAGGGCAACAACTCTCTACCAGTTCCAATTAGGTTGCTCATATGTGTGAATGTCCCCAGTCTTGTCCTCCTTTTAGAAGCCATTGTAGGTCAATTCCCACTGGTTAGGATGGTAGCACTGACGGACAAGTAATCTTCAGCACACTGATGAATATGTTTCAACCTGTGAAATAAGCAAAAACAGCAGTGCATTATATATACAGCATATATAATTATTAATATAATAATTATTATATAATTCCACAAAAAAGTCAAAAAAGTCACTATTTTTATGTAGCTTCTTACCAAGCAAAACTAAATTATATTAAATTAACAAAAATATCTTTAGAATTCCTAAGTCATGCTGCAACTTTTTAGCACCCCTCATATTTGGAATTTGAAAGTTGAAAAATTCGACACACCCTACCGTGGCAAGGTTTAATATTATGTCCACCATCAACAATTCAACAACAGTTTGTAGCTCTTGCGACACTGGAAAATTGCAACTTGGATGGGGCGTTCGCTTAGTGTCACCCAGCACTTTGCTAGCCTCTCCTTCAATTCTTGTTGATTGTAGTTCCATGGAACATCATCTTCCCAAACCGTAAAGTCAATAAGATTCAAATCTGAGCTGTTTGTTGACCAAAGATTGGGTCCAAATTGCCTGTAGAAGCTCAGTGGGGACTCGAGACTGGTGTGCCATTGCCCATCTTATATGGAAGTGAACTCTGGCATTTTGAACCTCGATGCAAGGCAACTGTGAGACAAGCCTTCATGAGCAGTAATATTTTCATTTGATAGTCGCTCTCCTTTCACTGAATTTGACTTTAATTTTGCCAATGAAGGAAACGACAACATATATATATATATATGGGTGTGTGGGTGTGTATACAGCAGTGGCGCACATAAGTATTCATACAGAGAACTATTTCAGTTATATTAGTCTTTATCTTTTGTACGAGTACCATGCATAGGATAGTTATGAAAAGTTTCCCGTTGGTTTAGAAAATTTTAACAATTAAAAAAATTATTTTGACTCCAACATATAATATGAAAATCAAAGAATTTGAGGAAAATAAAAAAAAATAATTAAAATGCAAAAGATTTGAGCGTTTTAGACCCGTTTGTTCGACCCGTTGCAGCAGCCTAGCCTGCCTCATTTGAAGGATATTTATGGTACTCATTTATCGGCATCATCCTATTTCATTCCGCGCCCAAGAATGGAAAAGCGGAGTGTGAGAATTTCAAAGGAGGCATTTTTAAATCAGTCTATCACCAATTCATACCATTCTCATTCTCACCCACGGCTTTCCCACTTTGGTTCAGGTTAGGTTAGGTTAATGTTAAGTTAGATTGGGTTAGGTTAGGTTAGGTTAAATGAAGTAAGGTTAGAACATGTAAACCATTCTCAGATGGCGCCTTTACCGCGAATGGGAATCGAGTGACACTGTTTTTCAAACCAAGAAACACTTTTCTCAAATGTGGATTTTTCATTTTTGTGAATATGCATTTGTGGACCGCGGATGGAAATGGGAATGACATTGAGTGCGAAGTAATTTATTTATCTACCAACCAATTGAAAGATAAACAGTTGAGAGAGATGGAGGCCAGCTACCCTCGCCGGGAGGGGAACCTGTGCCAACAGATTCGTACTCACCACCGAGGTGCATATATATATATATATATATATATATTAATGTAAAGAACGACGCTTGTGTAGAAGAGCGTTCCCCACAAGATGAGGAGGGAGAACGAGCAAATGAAAAATGAGGTACCTCCCAGGAATCGAACCTGAGATCATCCAATTGGCGGTCAGATATGCTAACCACTGCACCAAGGACCCCGATCAGTCAATGCTCGTAATTCTCCCACATACGGCGGAATTAAATGCCTTGAGTGGGCACCTTCTCATGCCGTACATATATACATTTTAACTACAAACAACACACAGTATAATTAATGTAAAGAACGACGCTTGTTCTTTCCATTAATTATACTGTGTGTTGCTTGCAGTTAAAATGTATAAATGTACGGCATGAGAAGGTGCCCCCTCAGGGCATTTGATTCCGCTCGTATGTAGGAGAATTACGAGTATTGACTGATCGGGGTCCTTGGTGCAGTGGTTAGCATATCCGACCGGCAATTGGATGATCCCGGGTTCGATTCCTGGGAGGTACCTCATTTTTCATTTGCTCGTTCTCCCTCCTCATCTTGTGCGGAACGCTCTTCTACACAAGCGTCGTTCTTTACATTAATTATACTGAGTGTTGTTTGCAGTTAAAATGTATATATATATATATATATTCAAAACAGCTACCCGGAACTTTTAACAGTGAATTCTGAAAAAACAAACGTGATACTAATAGTCAGTTATAAACCCCCAAATACTCCAGGTGTAAAATTCTCTGATACCATTACCGAGATCAGAAACCTAATAAAGACCTTAAATTCTCCAACCCCAATCCAATACGCCCTAGAGATTTTAATTTCCCATCTATAAAATACAAAAGGGTAGGAAGATACAGTATATACAGGGTGTCTCAGAAGTTGCGCACCATAAGCTTTATTCAGATTTACGAGGTTTACGAGTCGAAATGGTTTATATGTGATGTTTAATTACAATATATGTTCGATAATGTTCCAATAATAAAATTAACAGTATGTACAGTTAATCAAAAAGCTATCTTAAAATAATTAAATTGAATGAAGCTACATTTGCCAATGATGCGCGACTTCTGAGACACCCTCTATGTATAAGCCAGGACAAAGGGGTACAAGAGAACAGGAAGAAGCAAAAATGCTGATAGTTCTGACAAATGAATTTATGTTACACAAGAATTAACAGATAACACCAGAAAAAAAACTGCCTCGATGTGGTATTCAAGGACAACAGCAACTTAACTGACGACATAAAAGTAACCCCAACTATTATACCAGACCACAACATTAGTGAAATATCAACCAATATGAAAACAACCCTAAAATTAATTACACATACCAGAGAGAGAATAAAATTTGAGATTTTTAACCTAAATTCCATAACCACAAATTGGGAAGAAATCAGATCAAATATAATTCAAATAGATTGGAAAAAAAGTCTTTAAAAATAACCCATGTGAAATTGCATATGCTAATAACCTTAGAAGAGAAGACGCTGGGAATTCTAGAAAAATAGAGTATGTTGTCAAAAAACAGGCAAAAGGAAAAATAAATTATTACGAGAATCAAAAAGGAACAATATTCAGCAAGAGAAAGAGAGTAGTTGCAAAATTAGTGAATTGCACAGTTCACTGTGCAATCGTATTGCCATAAAGTAATACAAGAGAAGTTGTAGAATATTTATGGGGAAATACAAGTTCTAATTAAGGGTCATTCAGAGAGAGAACAGGACGATACTGTAGAAGTAATAAAGGAAAGTCCAAAATTCCTCTATGACTTCGCGAAAAGGAAAACAAGAACTCCCTCCACTATTGGATATTTAAGGAAAGAAAATAATGAACTAACAGACGACTTAATAGAAAAATCTAAAATATTGGGAGCTTAGTATGAAACAGTTTTCAGCATCCCAAAAAGGGACAAATTGGTATCTGATAGAAATATCTTCTTTGAAGCGAAATTACAAAGAGGGGATATACAGTAACTGCTTTTGATCTTACTGTTGGTCCGGACAAATGAAACGGCTCGATGATTAAGAACGGTAAGAATGAAATAGTTACATCCTTATATTAGCTATGGAAATCTCTGGGAACATGAGAAATACTGGGCAGGCATCATGAAGAGGGTGAACATTGTATCTGTACAAAGGAGGGGATAGGTCTTCTGGCCCGTATTCAGGATTTTCCATGGGGGTGTGGTGAGTCTCATTCAACGGAACTCATATAGGAGAGTGTATATAGGAAAGATCCATACATAAGGAAACCATTCCTATCGTTGATATTTATGAGGTATTATTCGCTATTATTATAATAATAACTATCATGTGTTCATAACACAATGAATAAATTTGTTGAATAATAAATAAATGTTACTAGATTATTCATGCTTACTTTACTGAAGTAAATACATAAATACATACATAAATAATATCCTTTTAGGAAGCAGGTAATAGCCAGAGACCATTTTCCTTATATTGTCAGGGATGGTCACTCCTAACAGTTAAAATACAGTGTACTTTGGAGGAACTCGCTGCTCTGTGTGGGGGTGGCGTGATACTCTCGCCTCACCCCCTGGCTATTGGCCTGGTCTCATGCAAAGAACTATATACCAGTGTTACTGACAGCTCATCTCACCATATTCTCATCATATTCTCTTGAGAGAATAGTTTGAAAGAAAATTTAATACTTTCCAGAGACACAGGAAAAGTTCAGCGAGAAAGATTTCGATCGGATTTCGATCAGAGATATCGTGCCTATCACAACTAATGGAATATTATAACAATATCAGTGATGCATTTAAAAACAAGGAAAACTACGATGTAATACATGCATTTTGCTAAAACATTCAACAAGTGTGTTCATGGTATAATAATACTAAAATGAAATATATGGGAATAACGGGCAAAGTGGGAAACTGGATCTATAGCTACCTCAGAGAACGTCAGCAAGTTGTTAAAATTCAAGGAATATCATCATTAGAATGGGAAGTACGTAGCTTAGTACTACAAGGAACAGTATTAGCTCCACTTCTATTCATTATCACGCTAACAAACATAGGCAACGAAGTAACGAACAACAATACAGTACCATCCTTGCAGATGATAAGAAAATCAGCAAAAAATTTAGAAATGCAGATATGGAAACCTAAAAAACGGACACAAACTGTATATACACAATTGGTTAGAAGACAACATGAAATTTAACAGTGAAAATTTTCAACTCTAAATATATGGAAAAAGTGAGGAAGTATAGCAGATAGCATAATATGCCCAAAATAGACAAAAATTTTGTAGAAAAACAAAAACAAAAGATTTAGAAGTTATAATGACCGACGATACGAAATTTGAGACATAAAATAAAATAGTGATAGACAAAGCAAAACGAAATATGGGACAGATACTTAGAAACTTAAAAAGAAGGGACAAGAAAATAATGATTCCTTTTTTGAAAACATTGCTACCACCAAAACTGGAATACTACTCAGTCTTAACCTCTCTCTCTCTCTCTCTCTCTCTCTCTCTCTCTCTCTCTCTCTCTCTCTCTCTCTCTCTCTCTCTCAGTGGGTCAACGAGCCTACACGAGGCGAAAGCGTTCTAGACTTAGTATTCACGACCGAAGACAACCTCGTCACTGGCCTCACCGTTGACGAATCATTGGGCGGGAGTGATCACGGTCTTATTAGGTTCCGTGTGTGCGTCCCTCGGGTGAAGCGTAGTAACTCGAGAGTCAGTAAGCTCGGTCTCCGGCGGGCGAACTTTGCTAGCCTCAGGGATAGCGTAGGAGAGATGGGGTTAGAGGTTGGCGGCGATGTTGAGGGAGTGTGGAGTGCATTCCGGGACGAGTTTATGGTGCTGCAGTCTGCTGCCATACCCTCAAAACCGGTCACCCATGCTTCAACGCAGCCTAAGTGGTTCAATCGTGACATCGCTTCGGCTATCCGAAATAGGAAAGTAGCGTATAGGAGGGCGAAGGCCAATCGTTCCCACGAGAACACTGAAGCGTATGTCCGCCTGTGTAGGGAAGTGAAGGCGAAGGTTAGGCTAGCGAAACGTAACGAAGAACTACGGGTGGCAAGCCTCTGCAAGGGGAACCCTAAGGAATTCTTCAGTTATGTTAATAGTAGAAAGCCAATTAGAAGCATGATAGGTCCGTTAAAGGACGGAAGCGACGTTCTGCGGACCTCCGACGCGGACATCGCTAATGTGCTTAATGAGTACTTTGCGGGAGTGTTCACCAGGGAGGATACCCGCGTCATCCCCGAGCCAGGCGTGAGGCACGAAGGTGCTGGCCTGAATAGTGTTAGATGTACCGCGACAGTCGTTGCCGATAGAATAGACAAACCGAGCGCGTTTAAGGCTCCTGGGCCAGACCAGTTTCTCCCCAGAGTGTTGCGAGAAGTGCGCGACCAGGTGGCTCCCCACCTGGCTACAGTCTTCAACAAATCGTTGGAGATGGGCCAGGTGCCTGGTGACTGGAGGGAAGCCAACGTGACCCCTATCTTTAAGAAAGGGGATCACGAAAGTCCAGGGAACTATCGTCCCATTAGATTAGTCTCACTTCAGTTGTAGGTAAATTATTAGAAGGGATAATAGCTGATAGGATCGTTGACCATTTGGATTCGTACAAGCTGCTTGGGGACTCCCAACATGGGTTTAGATGGCATAGGTCGTGTCTCACCAACTTGCTCGAGTTTTTCCACGTCATGTTGAGTGAGTACGATAAGAGTAGGGCGATTGATATACTTTATCTCGACTTTCAGAAAGCCTTTGATAAGGTACCTCACCGCCGGCTAATGGCGAAAGTGCGCGCGCTAGGTATCGGTGGGGAAATAGGTAGGTGGATTGAAAACTGGCTGAGGAATAGGCGGCAGAGGGTGGTAATTAAAGGGGCTAGTTCGGGTTGGGCCTCGGTCACTAGTGGGGTTCCTCAGGGTTCCGTTTTGGGGCCACTGTTGTTTATCATTTACATAAATGATATCGACGGTGGCATCGTCAGTCGGATCGCCAAATTCGCTGATGACACCAAGCTTGGGGCCAATGTTGGGACGCCCGAAGCGATCGAGGAACTGCGTGCGGACCTAGGTAGGATAGGAGAGTGGTCCGAAAAATGGCAAATGCCGTTTAACTTGGGTAAATGCAAAGTGATGCACATTGGCTACGCCAATCCCAAGTCGGACTACTCGATGTTGGGTAGTAATATCGAGGTGACTGATTTAGAAAAGGACTTGGGTGTGCTAATTAGCAGCGACCTGAAGTTTACGAAACAGTGCGTAGAGGTGGAAAAGAAAGCCCAGAAACTATTGGGTTATATCAGGAGGCAATTTCAGTTTCGGAACAAGGAGATTGTGCTCTCACTGTACAATTCCCTTGTTCGGCCGCACCTGGAGTATGCTGTGCATTTCTGGTCGCCCACCCTCAGGAAAGATATTGAGAGGCTGGAGCGAGTGCAGGCGAGGGCCACAAAGTTAATCCCTTCCGTTAAGCATATGGGCTACAATCGACGGTTACGCGCCCTGAACTTGTTTTCGCTTGAAACTCGAAGGCTGCGCGGTCAACTGATCGAGGTTTTCAAGCTCTTACGCGGGTTGAACGATGTCGATTTTAGAAGTATGTTTAGTTTAAATGATAACCCAACTCGCAACAATGGTTGGAAGTTGGATTTGAAACGGTTTAGGACTAGTGTGTGTGGGAATTACTTTACGTATAAGATCTGTGACACATGGAACAGGTTACCTTCGGAAGTTGTGAACAGTTCCTCTGTGGATCAGTTCAAGAAAAGGTTAGACCAAATCTTGCACACTATTTGAGTGTGTGGAAAATTTTCCCTGGCACCCGTTGCCATTGGTACCTCCTCAGTATGGGCCGCAAGGCCTTTTGAGGTACTTCTTTTCCTTGTAACTCCTTGTAACTCTCTCTCTCTCTCTCGGTGACCATCCCGTAGAGACCATAAGTTTTACGAGAGATGAAATACAGGTACAACAATTAAGTGACAAGATGAATAAATACAAATCACCTGGTCCCGATTTATTTCTTCCAAAGGTTTTAAAAGAGGTTAGCCACAATGTTGTTGACGACTTAGTAACCATATTCAAACAATCACTCGAGCTAGGGAAAGTTCCAACCGACTGGAAGTTAGCAAATGTAACACCACTCTTTAAAAAGGGTGATAGGGAAAATCCTTGTAATTACTGCCCGATTTTTTTTACATCAATTGTCGGCAAACTATTGGAATCCACCATTATAGAACGTATTGTGTATCACCTTGACTCTAACAATCTAATTTTTTATTCTCAACATGAATTTAGGCGACATAGATCCTGTCTGACAAACCTGTTAGAGTTTTTCCATAATATGCATACTCTATACGATGCAAATAGGGCAATAGATATAGTGTATCTTGACTTTCAAAAAGCCTTTGACAAAGTCCCTCATGCGAGATTGATGGCTAAAGTCAGGGGACTAGGAATCACCGGACTCGTTTCCAACTGGATTGAGGATTGGTTAAAAGATAGAAAGCAGAGAGTGGTGATAAATGGGGTGGCTTCGGAGTGGGCGTCCGTCACCAGTAGTGTCCCTCAGGGTTCCGTTCTGGGTCCTTTACTTTTTATCATCTATATTAACAATATAGACGTCGGGCTCTTAAGTACAATTTCGAAATTTGCAGATGATGCGAAATTAGGTAGTAGTATAGGTGCTGAGGAGGGTGTAAGAACGCTTCAAAATGATTTTGACAGGTTGGGCGAATGGTCTGCTACTTGGCAGATGCCATTCAACTTGGACAAATGTAAGGTAATGCACATAGGTTATAAAAATCCGAAGGCCGATACTCTCTCTTGGGAAGGAACTTGACTGAGACCGATCTAGAGAAAGACTTAGGAGTCTATGTCAGTAATGATTGAAACCGTCGAAGCACTGTGCAGAAGTCGAAAAGAGGGCCTTAAAAATATTAGGTTATATTAAAAGACAGTTCCAGTTTCGGAACAAGAAGACTGTAATATCTCTTTATAATTCACTAGTCAGACCTCAACTGGAATATTGTGCGCAGTTTTGGTCTCCGTCCCTTAGGAAGGATATAGAAAGGTTAGAAAGGGTACAAGCAAGGGGTACAAAATTGACCCCTTCAATGAGAATGCAAAACTACCAACAGAGATTGGAGGGCCTAAATCTGTTTACCTAAGAGACGAGGAGGTTGTGCAGTCAGCTTATTCAAGTCTTCAAGATGCTCAGTGGAATAGACAGGGCAGACTACAGGAACTTATTCTCACTTAATGCCAATCCGACAAGAAATAATGTGTTTAAACTAGAACTAAACACATTTAGGAACTCTGCGGCAATTTCTTTTCCTATAAAATAGATAATAGCTGGAACCAAGTTCCCTCAGAGGTTGTTTCAAGCCAAAGTGTAAATGTGTTTAAAAATAGTGTAGACAAAGTACTGAATACTCTCATGGTTTAAGACTAAAACATAACGTAACTCTGTATGAGTTCGCCTGCGCGGTGTTTATGTGGGCATGCGTAATTATAGCGCTATCTTATATATTCTCCACTTTCCTGTAAAATTTCCTTGGCTACTTTTCCAAGGTCAAGGTTTCTTCTTTCAACCTTTTTCCGTACCTGCCTCTGGCAGGGAGGGAACGGAGGGTGAAGAGAGATCCTTATACATTTCTATCCAGGTTTCCACTACTGCAGAATAGTTGAAAGAAAAATATACTTGTTTAATAACAGGAACCTCCCACAGTGGACAGGAAGGTCTTTGAGGCTTCATCTTTTCCTTGTAACTCCTTGTAACTCTCTCTCTCTCTCTCTCTCTCTCTCTCTCTCTCTCTCTCTCTCTCTCTCTCTCTCTCTCTCTCTCTATCAAGATTGTACACGCCAATCGACCAGGGGGGACGTCAGGCAGAAAACAAGGAGTGCTGGAACGACCGTTTCTCTTGTCCTCCTTAGCTGATCTTTTGCCGTGTCTCATCTACCCTGTGAGCAGTCCAACATGCTCTCAAACACTCATTTTTCTCCGAACTCCTCACTACAGATATATGTATCTTACACGCTACACATCTTTTCAAAATTTAAAAAACAAACAGAATGGAATCATTTTTAAGAGCCTCGGAGTCCCTTGAGGAGGGGACCATAAGTGTCTCCACTTCTGGCGCCCCGCTGCCGGTACCGGGAACGCAGACCCGGGCAGTGGGGATGGTTCTGCTACTACCCATTCGAGATGTCCTTCACCTCTGCCTGATTCACTTTTCATAAACTTCTGCAACATTTGTGGTCTTTCAGTAGTATGACCACAACATGGACGAGTGCAGAGCAATTGCAATGTTGATCAATTGTTGCAAAGAGGGTTAGGGGTTGGAACCCATGGGGGGATGGGGGGTTGGCACCTGGGGGTGGTACAAATGAAGAAAAGGGGAGAGGGTATGCAAGCAAGGGGGAGGGTTTATCCCCCAAGCTGCATGAAGGGGGGAGTGGGGGTTTTACTTCTCAACCCAAACCTAACATAGGAAGGTAAGAGAGAAAAGGAGAGGAGAGAGGACATCCTTCGCCTGGAAATCCCAGGCGCATAATGAGCGCTCTTAACCTTACAGTTAGCTTAGAAGGTGTAATCAGGCAGTTGGCTTAATCAGCCAGCTGGTTTAGAAGGCTTTATATATATAAAGTTAATTTTTATATTGTTGTATATACATTATTAAGAATTATTATTATTATTATATTTAAAAATAAATAATTAAATTTATGTTGCTCTATATAGATTATTAAGAATTATTATTATATTTAAAAGTAAATAGATAAATACGCCATTCGTCAAAACAAAACAGTACTTGATGCTTCAATTAAGATTTATTATCATTATTTTCTCCAATAGAATAATAAAACACAAATTTCCCTGCTGAGATGTTTGCGTGGAAGGCGTAATTGGTCTGAATATAAGCACACCGGACAAAAAATTAGTCACCCCTCTCAGAATGTACCTAATAACGTGTGACGGCGCCTCTGGCCTTGATAACCGCACGAATCCGGCGAGGCAGAGACTCTACGAGGTTGTGCATGTACTGAACATCGATTTGCTGCCACTCGTTCATCAGCCGGTCCCGAATTTCCGCCAGAGTCCGCGCTTCACTTTCTGTTTCCAGCCTGAACAACACCTTCGACGCATTCAGGATTAAAGGCTTCATTGGACCTGCGATGTACTCGTCGCCTCCCATCATTGGAGAACAAACAAAAACGGGACTCATCGGACCAAATTACACGTTTCCAATCTGCCGCAGTCCAGTTTTTGTGCCTCTGAGCCCATTTATAACGTGCCAATTTGTGACTTGCTGTTAACAGCGGCCTCTTCCGTGGTACCCTGCTCCAGATGTCCATCGCATGCATGCAGTTCTCGTCGCAATGTCCGTTCGGGAATTGGTCGCTGGAGAACCTCATTGGTTTCTTGGAGCAATTGTTCTCTGGTTTGAAAACGATTTGCAGTTACTAGACGAGAAACATGGCGGCGGCCCCTATTGTCGAGAATTGTTTTCCGGCCACAGTTACGCCGTCGATTGTCAGTTGATTGCGAACTACACCACTCTTTGTAAACTCGCTGGACAGTACGCGTTGACACACCAACAAATTGGGCTACTTCAGACATTTTGTGTCCGTGGGCTCTGCCAAACACGATGGCTCCTTTTTGCCACTGAGTAACGTCTGCCTCACGACCCATTTTGCAGACTATATCCAACACACACTTTGTTCTTCACCACCTCACGAAACAGATCTGATCCTGTGTGCTACGTCACCGCTACTTGTCACTTACCAATGCTACATCAGCGCCCTCTGTGTGACCTTGAACTTCCTACTATCGGTGCTATTAGGGGTGACTAATTTTTTGTCCGGTGTGCTTATATATGATGCTCGCTCCACAAAGAAAAAATATCCTCCACAAATTTCCCTGCTGAGATATTTGAGCATACCCGCAAGAAAAAAATTAATCCTTTCGTGTATTCACATCTCGTCATGGAATGAAGGCGAGGCAGCAAAATATGTACCTATCACCCCATATTTAAATGGGACCACAGAAACCTTCCTCTACAAATTAAAACCTTGAATAACCTTTATTAATAAATAATAAATATACTCGTTTTACAATGTCTTGAATAATTGTGAAGCTCTTGTCACGATGACAGTCAACTCTATTCGTGTATATATATATATATATATATATATATATATATATATATATATATATATATATATATAAATAAAATCCCTTAAGGCTCACATCTATATTTTATTCGATATTCACGTTTTTCAAAATTTATTTCTAAAATTTTTTTCAGATTAGCCTAATGAGGCTTCAACTTAGCGATGGAATTTTAGTCTGGTTCGCGTCAGAAGGAGCCAAGCATCTGAAAATTAATTCATGATGCAGGTGGGTTTTAGTCCATTAGCCCACCTGCACTAGATAGGCGAGAGGTAAAATCCTTCACAGAGATTCTAATCCGAAACGATGTGATCTAAACTCCAAATTTATTTTCCAAAGATGCTCTCTCTCCTCTCCTCTTCTCTCTTAGGTTAGGTTTGGGTGGGGAGTAAAACCCCACTCCCCGAAAAGTTTATTTAAAATAATTATGGTAAGCGTATTGATATTTTTATAATATGATTGCTAAACCTTACTATCCCTAATATTTGGCATATGACTAATGGAACTACAATAAACTTTTTAATTTTCATATAAAAGTGATTTTACGTGTGTATATATATATATATATATATATATATATATATATATATATATATATATATATATATATATATACTGTATATATATATATATATATATATATATATACTAGGGGCACTCAATATATTTTGCCCCATCTTTTTTCTTAGCTAAATAATAGGCCATGGAGCTGAAATGTTTTTTGGACCGTAAGTTTGAGCTTTCTGCGCTTCACATAACCGGATTTTTCCAGTTTGAACCTCCCCTCCTTGTATAAAATCGCTTTTAAACGCCCTTGTATAAAACCGATGGTTAACGCAGTTTCGAAAATGGCGTCTGACAGTGATGTGCGTCGTAAACAGAGAGCTGTTATCGAGTTTTTAACCGCAGAGAAGGAAACAGTTGGAAATATTCACAAACGTCTAAAAAACGTTTACGGAGATGCTTTTGTTGATCGAAGCACAATTGGATGCTGGTCTAAGCGTGTGAGATCATCGGAGAGAGGGAGAGCCAGCTTCGATGATGAGCCACGCAGCGGTCGCCCGGCATCGGCTGTGACATCTCACATTGTGCAATGTGCTAACAGCATCATTCGATCAAATCGGCGCGTCACATACAAGGAGCTATCACTGGAGCTAGGAATTAGTGAAGGAAGTGTGAATACGATAATTCAGCAACTGGGATACTCAAAAGTGTGTTTACGGTTTGTTCCTCGCCAAATGACTGAATATCACAAAGCCCAAAGAAAAGAAATTGCTTCTGAGTCGTTGGTTCGATAGGAGACAGAAAGGGATGACTTCCTTTCATGAATTGTGACTGAGGATGAGACTTGGGTACACCACTTTGAACTTGAAACAAAACGCTAATCCATGGAGTGGCATCACGCAGACTCCCCACGCAAGAAAAAGTTCAAAATGGCTCCCTCTGCAGGAAAGGTTATGGCCACCATCTTCTGGGACATGAAAGGGGTGATTCCTCTGGACATTATGGAGAAAGGACAAACAATCAACTCGGAGGCATATATTGCTACCCTACAGACACTCCAGAGACGTATAAAGCGAGTTCGACCGGGGACAAAACTGGAAGACGTCCTTCTTTTGCACGATAACGCAACACCACACAACAGTTTGCAAATAAGAGAGGCCATCACAAAAATGCGCTTGACTGTGTTACCCCACCCTCCATACAGCCCGGATCTGGCACCTTCGGACTTCCATTTGTTTGTGCCAATGAAGGATGCTATTCGTTATTCGTGGAAGAAAGTTTTAGAGTGACGATGAGGTTGCTGAGGAGGTTAAGAGGTGGCTCCAGCGGAAACCAGCGGACTTTTACCAGCAAGGAGTAAAGGCCCTTGCTTCGAGGTGGAGGAAGGCCGTAGAAAAGGATGGAGACTATATGAAAAAATGAAAACTTGTGAAAAAGGTAACTCCTTGTATACAAAATTTCTGGAACTTACAAGGAAACTTGGAGAGGAAAAAAAAGTTGGGGCAAAATATATTGAGTAGCCCTTGTGTATATATATATATATATATATATATATATATATATATATATATATATATATATATATATATATATATATATATATATATATATATATATATCATTGAGTAGCCCTCGTATATATAACGATATATATATAACAAATAACGATATAAACAATATAATACGAAAGGAAGACATAGATGTAAGAAAAGAAATAAGTAAACGCTGCGAAATAGTCAAACGGCCCAACGAGCGAAATGATAAAAAGATAATAACTAAAAACGTAGAAAATAAACAATCAAAGAAAAATAATGATAATACCAAAATTAAGGACTTTGAAGATAATAAGAAAAGAAGCAGAAGCGTAGAAAATATCGTATGTAAATACTATGCGAAAGGAACTGCAGATATAGCGATGTGCAATGCATATATGCACATCCCACATTATGCAAAACGCAGTACACAAGTGGATACTGCAAATCTGATAAGAAATGCATGTTCCACCATCTTACGGTCTGCAACACTTATGCAAGATATGGGAGTTGCAAATACGGAAAAAAATGCAGATACCACCACCCTCAAAGGAACGCAACGAGCGAACAGAAGAAACAAACATCAAAGAAGAGTGCCAATTTTTTAGACGCAGTCAACACATTTCAGCTGCTAAATACTATCCAGCAATTAAAAAACCAGCTGACAAATATAAATATAGGAATCCGAGAGCCGGATAGAAGGTACGAAAAAAGGCACTTCATGCGCTATCGAGACAACAGGTACCGACAAAGATAAAAAGAGGTAAATTCTCGGAGGACCACAAGGCAACGAAACCGGCACCCCCATTGGAAAACAAATTGGAACCACCTGTATGCGAAAAAGAAAGAGAAAAAATAAAAATAATCCTAGCCAACATACAGGGCCTTAAATCAATCCATTCCACGAACAAAGTTGTACACCTGAAAGGACTCATGCAAGAAGCCGGAGCAGACTTTGCATGCCTCACGGAAACTCATCTAAAAGACTGCCAGGCGAACTGTGAAAACTGTGAGTCCTGTATTGACAAAAAAGAAATACAAATTGACAACTATAACATCCTCCGAGCCGACAGAATGGTGAGACGTAAATGAGGATGTGCTATTTACACACGCGAAAGGCACATAGCAGAAATGGCTATAAGTACCTCAAAAAACTACGTAGAATGTGTAGCAGCAAAAATTGAAAAATTAAATTTGGTACTAATTGTAATGTACAGACCCCCAAACACGCCAACCTCAAAGTTTTCAGATTCCATTATAGAGGTAAGAAACCTGGTAAAAGATCTACACTCTCCAACCCCAAATATTTTTCTCTGTGGAGATTTTAATTTCCCATTCATGAAATATAAAAGGATAGGAAAAAATATATGTATACACCAGGACAAGGGGGGCACACGAGAAGACCAGGAGCAGGTGAAAATGCTATTAGCTCTAGCTCACTTGCACGAAAATGAGAATCTGTGAATGTGGTATCCTTCATATGATGAATAATTGCAGGAAATTTACGCATAAACGTGATGAAATTCACTGTTCTACATGCCATGAGAAATATAAGGCAGATGGTATAAAGCATGTAGGCTATATGAAAGATACTAAGCCTAAAAATAGACCTTCTATAACTGTGTACTACGATGTAGAAACATATACGTTGCTGAAACCAAAGAGGTTATCCCACATCTACTTGTGAATCAGACTATCTGCGATGGGGCCATGGAAGTCGTGTGTGATGAGTGTCACAAATGTGACGAACAAACAACTTTTAAAACGATTGCACACGACAACCCCGTGAAACTCTTTGTGTCCTATATTGTCAAGTTAGCGGACAAGTTAAAAAAAATGACTGTGTATTCTTGCCCATAACGGTGCAAAATTTGACACACAATTCCTTTATAAGGAACTGCTTGAACATGAGTCATCGGAGATATTTACTGGCGATCCCTTGAAAACAGGAAAAAAACTTGATGCAAATAAGAGGTAATGTTCAGTTTAAAGACACTTTATTATTTACACCTTGTAAATTAGCCAAGCTACCCAAGGTGATGGGCGTAGCCGCCAAAGTTTCAAAAGGAAATTATCCTTATACTTTCCCCACTAGCGACACTTTAAATTATGTAAGACTTACATCCCGCAAACATTACTTTAACTATGCCAACACGAGTGATAGTGAACGTAAAGATTTTGATCGGTACTGCAACAGTTTTAATGAAGAAATTCCACATAATATAGCGAATGAATGTGAGCATTATTTCGTGAATGATGTGCGCGTGCTTAGAGTATGTTTCCAGTCCTTTAGAAGGATGTACTTAGACCGGGTCAACTGCGATCCGCTGCAAGTCACAACCACGATCGCCTCATTGTCTAAGCGAAGACCGTGTCACTGGTGAGAAAACTGCGTACTCCCTTAACGGAAGCTGGTGGCACGGATGCCGACGTTTTGTGTGTGGAATCGTAGGAGATATCCATGGTATATCTCCTGCCAACAGTCTTGCATGAACCCCAACCCGGGATCAGCTCATAGGTTCCCAGTTCACTCACAAGCTCTTGTGGGGGCATGAATATGAGTCACGGATGGAAACCGATGGGCAATCCCGGGAAGAAATAAACACCATCAAACGTTCAATGCTGTTGGATCCTCTCTGTCTCAGATGCGGCGATAGCTTGTTCGGTGGGCGTACAAATCCCTTCAAGCTATACTTTCCACCTGCGGAGGGCGTGAACCTCCATTACTATGACTTCTGTTCTTTATACCCCTATGTGTTGAAGAACAATCCGTACCCCGTAGGAGCACCTGAAAAACTGGTGGTTCCCACCCTGCCCACCATCGAAGAGTTCTCAGCAAATTTGAACGAGAACTATTTCGGTCTTTCTTTCGTAGACGTGCTCCCCCCTCGCGATTTATGGATGCTGATCTTACTCGTCGTTATAGACCACAAGCTCATGTTTCCCCTGTGCGTGAAGTGAGCAGAGGAGAACAACGGGATCTGTAATCACATAACCAACCAGCGGAAAATCAGAGGTGTATATACAAGTGCTGAGCTGTCCCTACCCGTTCGCCACGACTACAGAATATTGAAGATATATGAGGTGTGGAGGTATCAGAAGGTACCCAACGTTTTCACGCCATATATAAACACTTTTTTGAAGGATAAGGTAGAAGCATCAGGGTATCCGCGAGGAGTTGAGACCGAAAATTAAAAATTGGCGTATATTCAACGCTACCGTGATCGTGAAGGGATACAACTTGACCGTTCCCAAATTGTAAAGAACCCGGGCAAGCGCTTTAGTGCAAAGTTGTGCCTAAATAGTTTTGGGGGGAAATTTGCACAGAATACAGGCAAAGGGAACGTTCATCTAGCCCAACGTTGTAGGATTATGCGAACGCTGCCAATAAAGAGGTCATGGAGATCGCGAATATGGGTAATACGTACATAATAAAGTACATTACCGAATTGGCTACAGATACATCACGTGTTACAAACATACCTGTAGCCAGCTTCACAACAGTATACGCTCGCATCAAACTTTGGAGTCTACTGCATTCTCTTGGGCAGAGGGTTCTGTACGCAGACACAAATAGTGTGATGTTCACAGAGAGAGAGGGTGAATACATGCCGCCTATTGGAGAATTCCTCAGGGAATTGACTGATGAGATCGAGGATGAGTATGTTGATAGTGCCTACGCTGATTCTTTTGTATCAACAGGTCCAAAAACTTATGGGGTACGGGTAAGGGTGGGGGAGGATGTGAGATATATCGTGAAGGCGAAAGGCATCACGCTTAACCAGGCGAACCGGCGGATCGTTAACTTTGATTCGCTGACGTAGCTAGTGAGCTTAGAAGATGAGGGTGACCAACCACCCCAACTGTCAATAGTGTGATATTCACAGAGAGAGAGAGGGTGAATACATGCCGTTTATTGGAGAATTCCTCGGGGAATTGACTAATGAGATCAAGGATGTGTATGGTGATAGTGCCTACGCTGATTCTTTTGTATCAACAGATCCAAAAACTTATGGGTTACGGGTGAGGGTGGGGGAGGATGTGAGATATATCGTGAAGGCGAAAGGCATCATGCTTAACCAGGCGAACCGGCGGATCGTTAACTTTGATTCGCTGAAGGAGCTAGTGAGCTTAGAAGATGAGGGTGACCAACCACCCCAACTGACTGTAGGAACCCACAATTTTCGGGCACAGAAACTGGGGGGGGGGGCATGAAAGACCTTAGGATGGACGAAAGTGTGTCGTAACACATATAGGAAACGTTACCAGGTGCCTGACACCTACGATACCGTAACCTTTGGGTACTATAGCCCTTAAGTGTTTTGTTTATATATATATATATATATATATATATATATATATATATGTGTGTGTGTGTGTGTGTGTGTGTGTGTGTGTGTGTCTATTTACTTGTTAACGATATGTTTATTTATTTATTAAGCATATTTGAATATATTCCATGAATTAGAGATTAGTTATTTGTTGATATGTTTAGTTATTTAAAATAAATTATGTTTCAATTAGCGTTTCATTTTCTTCTTCGTGTGTGTGTGTGTGTGTGTGTGTGTGTGTTTGTGTACAGAAAAAGGCTAAGCACTGCCCACTGTATGACCGATCAAAGGGGTCACGTGACTCCGGCCACTAGCTGGTCATATCTCTGCCCTGCGTGCTCAGTTGACCTCAACAAGCACTGGATCTCAGACGTGTATTTTGAAGAATTTTTGCGTAGACGGAAAAAGTAATGGCTACCTTTGATATTGCGTGTTCGACATTCATGAAGTGGTATTCGATAAAGTCCACAGATGTAGTGAACACTCACAACATCCCTAGTCCTCCCTCCTTTGAGGCTTTTAAGGCCATATTGAACCGAACGAAGCGTGAGGAGCAGGATGTTCAAATACTCTACGGTTATTCTGGCGAGAGCATTGCGGGCTTTCGTGGATCAAACGATGTAATGAACTACGTCATAGGACTAAACTGTATAAGGGCGCACATACACCGCGAAGTGAAAGAAGCATCACGTGCAGAAGAGAAGCAACGTGTATGGGTAGGGAGTCTTGTTGTTGCTGTTGTTTAGCCGATCAGCCCACCCTGATCGAGCAAGCCGGCGGCACGCAGGTAACCGATCGCCCTCTCCAGGAATGGACCAGAGGTTCAGCGCACTAGTGATGCTGTGTTGTGTTCTATGTCGTGCTAGAGCGGTACAGTCTGTCATAATGTGTTCAATTGTTTGTGATGTCTCCTGGCACAGGTGGCAGGTGTCGTCTGTGGAGTTATCTAGGCTGTTTTTATATGTCTGTAAGTTTGGGTGATGTCCACATCGGAATCGTACTAAGTTAATTCGATCCGATCTGCTCAGGCTGATCTCTGACCTATTAATGGGTGGCGGCTTCGCACCTAGGACTGCATTCGGACCGAGTCGTGTCAGTGCTTTGTGGGTTAGGTGTGTGTATGTGTTTTCTGTACTTTGTGATGTCTGTGGGGCGTGGTATGGAATGGAGTATTTGGTTATAATGTCTCTCTGGTGTTACCTCAATGGTGTGAGGTGTTGGTGCATGATTGTACATGTAATGGCAAGGGTGTTGTGAATTAGTTGTCGCTACTGCCATGAATTGTGTTCCCCTCATGTCTAAATATTCCCTAACTTTCAGTATTTTTGTTTCTGTGTGCAGGTGTTCTATTGGTGTTGTTTGAGTGCATCCTGTAATGATACGAAGTGCGTTGTTTTGTATTGTCTGTAAGGTGTTTATGTGTGTGTTTGAGATAATGGGTGCCCAGCATGGGCTAGCATAGTCCATAACTGAGCGAATATATTGTTTGCATATGAATGATGTTGTTTCCTGCTGGTGTCCAAAGCTTGTGCCTGTTAGTACCCTAAGTGTGTTAAGTCTTGACGTACATTTGTTTTTAATGTCCTGAATATGGTTTGCAAAAGATAATGATGTGTTGTATGTGACCCCAAGTATTTTGGTCCTGTGAGTGTGTGGAATGTTGGTGTTGTTTAGTGTAAGCAAGGTGATGGTTAATTTTGTGGGCGCTACTTTGAGTCTATTGTGTGTGAGCCAGTCTTGTATATTGTTTATGTATGTTTGTAGGTTATTTGTAGCGGTGTCGATGTTGTTGTGGGTGGATGTTAGAGTGATGTCATCTGCATATGATGATAAGGTAAGCTTGTTATCTATGGGTGTTAGAATGTCATACATGTATAAGTTGAAGAGTGTTGGTGAGAGAACATAGCTTTGAGGGACCCCGTTCGGAAAAGCTTGTTTTTGGATGACTTGCCATTAAATGTGACATGTGAGCATCTTCCCGAAAGATAGTTGCTCAGCCACCTTTTGGTATTATTGTGCATGTTTGTGTTGAGTATTTTGTTTATGAGAGGGAAGCGTGGGATATTATCAAATGCTTTACTAATGTCTATTGTTGCTAATAGTGTACGTTGAGCTGGTCGTCTGGAGTTGATGCCATTCATGATGTGCTACGTGAGGTTAGTGAGTAATGTCGTGGTTGAGTAGTGAGGTCTGAATCCATGTTGAGTAGGCGATAGTGCTATGTGTGGGTTGGTGATTTGTAAGATTAGTCTTTCTGTTACTTTGGAAGGTGTGCATAGTAAAGTAATGGGTCTATAGGAAGCTGGTTCTGTTGAATTTTTGTTTGGTTTGAGTAGTGTAATAATTTTACCTCGTTTCCATATGTCAGGAATAATACAGTGTTGGTATGAATATGTGCTTATATTTGTGAGAATTAGTATTCCCTGTGGGCCCAAATGTTTAAGGTGTATGCTAGATATGTTGTCTGGTCCAGTAGCCTTCGAATTCTTAATGTTTTTAATGATCTTGGTGGTCTGGTCTGTATTGAAGGGTGTAATGGTCGTCGAGTCTGTAGGTTTTCTTGTGTCTGGCTGTTTGTCTGTCTGCGTGTTTCTGGTTGTTGTCTCTGTTTAAGTGACTTATCTTTGCGTAGTGATTAACTAGAATGTTAGCTTGTTGTGTATATGTTGGGATATTATTTTGGCTGCGACAGATAGTCGCGTGTGAGGTGTGAATGCCGCTGTTAGAGTGGGTAATGCTGTTTATAGTCTTGTATAGCCTGGATGTATCTGTGGAATGGTTTAGTGTTGTTATGAATTCCCTAAACGTTTCTCTTTGTTTTTCTTTGAGTTTGTTGTTTATTTCTGTGTTGAGCTGTTGTATCTGCTGTTGACGAATGGGATGACAAGCGGTATTATGTCATTTTACATCACACCGAATACACATACCTTGCCTCTGAGAATGTAAATCTTGTTATCATGGACAGTCTAAAACATTTTTATCATTACTTTCATATATCATGATGAGGTTTGCAGTGAGGTTCTGGCTAAATTCATGTGTGAGTTTTTAATAGAGTGCCAGAGTGTTAATAAAATGTACATAGTTCGAGAAAATACAATGTTGAATACCCCTGAACGAAGCTGTATGGTTTCGATAAAACATTAAAGCCATTATTACTTCATGTATCAGAAAAACTCTGACTGCCCGACATAATGGGATACAAGTATTCACATGACTCTTTCATGCTGGAGCAAGTCGTGCACGAATCACTAACGCTTGATATGACGCGCCCATGTGACTCACACCCTCACACCTCCCGCCCAGCCAAACCGCGCACCGGCTGCTCATAGTCACCTCAGAGCTTGACCTGACTGGATGTACACTTCTCACAATAGCAAACGATGGAGCTTCCGTTGAGCAGTATCCTCAATGCCGTATACGATGTGTCCGTGACGAAGTCAGTGCGTGTGTTCAGGCGTAATACCGACGCTATGAATTATGTACTTCAAACGAAGTGTAAACAATCAAACTCTGGTAAACGGAATGTTATTTATTTAAGTGTTGAGGAGATGAACAGAATTTTCGTGATAGTTGAGAAGTGGGGCGAGGATCGTTATAAAATACCTGCAGGTGTGGGCACAAGAAGAGAGCAGATTAGTGGTGCACCATCATATGCCATTATTTTTACGTTGTGTATAATTCGCGACTAGCCATGCATTGATATACGGTTGATGTGGAAGAATGCGTCTGATAATAACGTCCTTGTCCCCAAGCGAAACCGTTTCATCCTCGACAGAATGTTTGAAATCGTCGGTTTCCGCAAGGTAAAGCCTATATTAGACGCACGTGTTACCGATATGCTTTATTTTTACACTGTTCTTGAATACGCATACACCGCTCTGCTCGACGGGTTTACCGAGTATAGGACTGAACAAGGTGAGAATGGCTTGGAACTGGATGCGTATTTAAAAGGTATAGCCTCTTCGAAATATTTTGAACTTTGGTACAAAGGGCTTGAGCAGTACAGGGCTGAGCTCCCCTACACTATTCATCCTGCAGAGCTATTTCTTTATATAACGAGCAGCTGCCGGCACGACTTAGAAGATTATTTCAACTGCCGATATGCGTTATGAAGAAGAGTTCACGGTTAAAGAGCTCGAATTGGAAATAAACCCTCGTTTGGAAAGGAGTGTTTATAAACTTGAATTTAATAATGATGTTGTGGAAAATAATGCCCTCTTTGTGCTTGCTTTTGATTGTATTCTATTTGTGTTTAAAGAGAGTGATAATTTGCTAACCAATTGTAAAGTAGGCACAAAAATAGTGTTAAACGAATTGAAGGCCCTTTACATTGAGTATAGGCACCCGCGTACTTTGAGTGGTGAAATAATGTTAAATCGTATTTATTGCATAGTACAAAGTAACGATGATGTAAATGTAGTCTCGATCGCATGTGAGTTCAGTATTTTAATTAAGCGCAGTAGAACATAAAGCGCGTGTATTTATATATATATATATATATATATATATATATATATATATATAGTGCTCGAAGTGGACGACAACGTGGGGGTGTGCATACCCCTACTTCTCTCAACTGGTCAGCAGCACACCCTTACTTCTTTGCTGGAAAGAAATGCGGGAAAACACGCACCCGCCTTACAGATGCTAGCAGATACGATGGTAAATATAAAGAATTAATAAAAACTTAGTAATTCCTAAGGAATATGAATCTCTTTTTAAATTATTTTAATGTAGCATATTTTTTTTTGTTTAAAAACTATTATTGATTAAATTTGCATTTTAATTACCTATTTTTATATTTTAAATACCTATTTTTATATTGTATGCCATAAACAAAATTTTTTTTATATAAATATCTTGATGTAATCAATTATATGCAATTAAATAGAGATTTATAAATGCATTTTTATGTCCCTTTACACGAACAAAAAATGTTAACCGTATATTAACTTATTTTGCGGCATATAACTGACAAAACTAATAGCTAATTTTTAAAATTTAATACGGTTTTGTATGCTTGAAAAATTTAACTAAACTTAAGTTATCGTGTTAGAATGCCTTTTTAAAATTGTATTGTTCTTAAAATATGAGGGGGCAACGACCAAAATTTTCGAAAGACCACACCCTTGCTTTAAAATTTCCACTTCGAGCACTGTATATATATATATATATATATATATATATATATATATATATATACAGGGTGTCCGAGAATTATCTGTACAATTTTTGGCTGTTATTAAAAGTCAACCATGAAGTGTAGAAATTCCAGTGTTGTCTCATTTTACAGAGAATCTCATTAAGTTTTTTCTGATACCACGTTTTGACAAGTTTTTTAGAAATGTACGGGGGTGACAGACATTGATGATTTAAAAGCAAGAATCACAGCTGCTATTGAGCGAATTGATGTGGATATGCTGCAGCGTACATGGCAACATTTGGAGTATCGATTGAATGTTTTGCGAATCACTAATGGTGCACATATCGAATGTTTGTAACAACGTTACTTTAATAAAAGAAACTTTTGAAAATACAGATTCTAAATAATGTTGTTTAAGAATTTTACGTGTTATCAAGAATTTTATTAAAAGATGAAATTGTACAAATAATGTTCGGACACACTGGAATTTCTAAAAAACTTGTCAAAACTTGGTATCAGAAAAAACATAATGAGATTCTCTGTAAAATGGGACAACACTGGAATTTCTACACTTCATGGTTGACTTTTAATAACAGCCAAAAATTGTACAGATAATTCTCGGACACCCTGTATATATATATATATATATATATATATATATATATATTATATATATATATATTACCTATGTTTTGGAATTCTTCTGCACTATTATTTTGAAGTTTATATGTTAAGTGTCTATTTGCTCATACATATATTAAATGTGTGTATGCCTATATATCAGTGCGTAGATGCGCGTACATTAAGCGTGTATATAGATTTCTACTGTACTAATATGATTATTATTATTTAAGGATGTATATATATATATATATATATATCCTTCGTTTAAAGTGTGCATTTTTTGCTGTATAGAATTCTTAGGAACTATTTTTTATTGAATATTTATTTCCTATATATTTCATGTATGTTAAATTATTTCCATGTTAAATAATTCGACTAAATAAACAGAATGATATAGTTGTGTTTTATTATTCAAAGTGTGTGATATTTGAATTAATTATTCTATGCCAAAATTAACGGCATCACAAAAGTTATTAATATATATAATATATATATATATATATATATATATATATATATATATATGAGCGGTTTGAGGGTGGTAGAAGAACACACAAAGAAGAGATGGAGTTATATTCCATTACGTTTCGACACAAAGTCTTGGTCACACAGAGTGAAAGCATGAGTTAAACACACAATATTTAAATGTAGACAGTCTTTTCCAAACCTACTGGACGAACATTCGTGGCTTCACCTGATTGGCTTGTTACTGTTGATGCTCCTTGTCCCTGCCCCTTTCTGCTAGCTTCACCATAATTTTTCCGTTAATTTGGCTAAACACAATTTTGTTTTCAGATTTTGAACAAATTTAGTTTCCTCAGAAATTTTAAGAGGTTATTCCTGACTTTATATACTCTCACTAAATGGTCTGTCTTTACTTCGTAGTTGCTTTGGAGCAGATCTCTTTCAAAATCTGAAAAAAAAAATGTGTTCAGCCAAATTAACCGAATTATTATGGTGAAGTTAGCAGAAAGGGGCAGGGCCAAGGAGCATCAACATTAACCAGCCAATCAGGCGAAGCCACGAACGTTCGTCCAGTGGATTTGGAAAAGATTGTCTGCATTTAAATATTGTGTGTTTAACTCATGTTATCGTTCTGTGTGAGCAAGGCTTTGTGCCGAAACGTAACGGAATGCGCATGCGTAGGTTACATTAATTAAATTTATATGATAATAAAAGTAATAATGGCATTATAGGGACATTAAGTTCGTCTTATTTCCAGTACAACCCTTTAAACAAGTACAGATTTCGGAAGGTAAATATGTAATATCGGGAAGATATTTTAGTGGAAGTTAAAATAGAATTCCCATATCATAATGACGTACGTGAATTGGAGCGATCCGGAATTAACTCGGATTTAATATTATTCCAGTTAAATGATTCAAGATTGAATTTAATTATGGTTAGTACCAGTCGATTAATTCCGGTTCGATTTAATTACGTTCTGTCTACCTCCGCATCCCCTATATAATATAACTTATAAAACCCACACAATAGTTTCGTTTGTACGATTTCTTTAGTTCTGAAACATTTCAAGCCCGGACGTATCTAAAATGTCAAATGGATATAAAATAATAATAGTTACGCACAAATTTCCACGATTGCTCTGAGGCAATATACTGTACATATGTAACATTTCTATGGCACCTAATTTAGATGTTAATGTTGTCATGTTTCATATTCTGTATTTGGTTATTTCTGACGTGGACTCGATTTTTTGTATCCGGGTGTGTATATATATATATATATATATATATATATATATATATATATATAATTATATATATATATATACAGGGCTATTTAAAATGATTCATCCGATTTCAACTGAGAATACTTCCGTACCTATCAACCGTGCATCAACTGGGCATACACCACATGAAAGAGGAAATCTCCGAGTTTTACATGATCACCGCGAGAGGGCTCCAAAGTCACCGCGCCGTGGCCTAGCCTAGCAACAAACAGTCAGTGTGAAAATGGCGTCCGCACAGCAGAAGGCGTTTTGTGTGTTGCAGGTTTCGAGCTGTAAATCGGTAGTCACAGTGCAGCGTGAGTTTCGTCGACGTTACAGAACAGATCCACCGGGTGCTCAGAGCATCCGTCGGTGGTATCGGCAGTTCGAGGAAATAGGATGTTTGTGTAAAGGCAAGTCCACAGGACGACCGCGCGTGTCTGAGGATAATGTGCAAAGAATCAGAGAGAGTTTCCAACGTAGCCCGAGGAAATCAACAAACCGCGCCAGTCGAGAATTGGGACTTCCTCAGCTGTTTGGCGTGTTTTGAGACGGCGCTTGCATATGAAGCCATACAGGTTGCAACTGTTGCAGGCTCTACGGCCGGGGGACAAGTTAAAACGACAGAACTTTTGCGATCTTATGCAGGAGGCTATGGAGGATGACGAATTTGCTCCCCGCCTGGTGTTCAGTGACGAAGCAACTTTTCATTTAAGTGGCAAGGTGAACCGTCACAACCTTCGCATATGGGACACGCAACACCCACATGCAACAATCGAGCACGAGCGCGACTCACCTAAAGTTAACACCTTCTGTGCCATTTCCCGGGCAAAGGTTTACGGCCCCTTCTTTTTCATGGAAAACACAGTGACTGGTCACTCCTATCTGGATATGCTGCAGAACTGGTTATTTTCCCAATTGAACGAAGATTCCGGCGACTACATTTTCCAGCAAGATGGGGCGCCGCCTCATTGGTATTTGGATGTTCGCCGTTTGCTCAACGAAGTGCTCACTCGCCGTTGGATTGGTCGCAGTGGGCCCCATGACTTGGTGCTCCACAGCTGGCCCCCTAGGTCGCCGGATCTTACACCGTGCGACTTCTTCCTTTGGGGGTACGTTAAGGATACTGTGTACGTGCCACCGTTGCCCACATCTTTGGATGAGCTCCGAACTCGCATTGTTACTGCCGTAGAGTCAGTGACAACGGACATGCTGGAGCGAGTATGGGAGGAATTCGACTATCGTGTCGACGTTGCTCGTGTAACTAGGGGAAGTCACATAGAGCATTTATGAGGTGAGAGACAAAATTTGGACAGTTTTTCTTTTGGTTGATGTATCACAAATCACTCTGTATTTGTAACATTAAAAAATATTCTCATTTGAAACCAGGTGAATCATTTTGAATAGCCCTGTATATATAATTTAGTGGTGGACCGGATGTCAGTTTTTCAACATCTGCGGATGCGGATGTGGATGCGGTTCTTTAATTTCAATATCCGCGGATGCGGATGCGGATATTTAGTTAATCTATCAATATAATATAGAATTATGAATATATGACACTTTTTCAAATTTCGTGATATTACTATTATGGCAGGCAATGCATAAGAATTATAATTAATATTAATGTTTTCATTATGATAAAAATAATAACTTTCTCAAGAGTTTCAGCCACAGTGGAGTACGCACAGCGGCACAGGCAGTGTTTGTTGATTTAATGGTATTTATATTTTGAGGTTTATATATTTGTTTGTTCATTAATAATTATTAATACTTTACATGAAATGTGCATGACCGGGGGGGGCCTTATAAGCTACTTTATAAGCTAATATAATTGTAAATTGCATAATTTATTAGAGGTAATATCCGCATAACATCCGCAGTCAGAAGTGCGGATGCGGATGTTAAGAATGATGCGGATATCCGGTCCACCACTAAATTACATATATATATATATATATATATATATATATATATATATATATATATATATAACCTTTGGTAACGTTTGGTTTGCTAATGCCCAAATTGTTCATTCTGACAAAGGTCAAGTTTTCACTCTACCTTAGACCTACAGTTTAACGTGGATTCCGAACCACGCCCCACCAGCAGCTCAGCGTCTTAACCACTAGACTACCCAGGGTACCCATTTATCTACCAACCACTTTCTTTATTGTGCGGAAGGATGAACAGCTAGGTTTTGCTGCGCGCTGCTTGCCGTCTACGGGTCTCGATCCCGGGACCGATGGATTCGTAGTCAGCGAAGCTAACCACTAAAAAGCTTGGCATTAAATTAGCCGATGCTAACACTGAAAATGACAGTGTTGAAGATATTTCAATACTGGTCGGTTCCGACTTTTATTTCTGTTTTATGAAGGGTTATTGTCACATGTACAATAACTTAAGCGTTATTATAGCTGTTCTAATTAGTATGCTCGTCGAATAAATGCCAGTGTTGCGTCCTCTTAACAGGGAATCTACTAACGTTGATGTAATCACAGTGTCACCGATCGAGCAAACGGAAAACACTTTTATACAGGACGATTTTGATAAACTTTGGTCCCTGGACTTTATCGGTATTTTATCTGATGCCATTGCCAATGAAGATGCTAACACGGTCGCACAGTTTGAGCAAAGTGTTGTATATGACAATGGACAATACATCGTTATTATTACCGTGGAAAGCCAACCATCCCAACCTGCCATCTAATTATAGATCGCCAACTGAATAATCTCCTGAAAAAACTTCGTAACAATAAAAGCCGCTTCAAATGTTACGATAATATCTTAAAGGATCAGTTGGGGAGAGATTTCGTCGAAATCGTAGATCTCATACACCTTTTAAAAAAGAGCTCAAGGGTCAGGATCCATTTTCAGTGTTAGCATCGGCTAATTTAATGCCGAGCTCTAAGTTCAGTTAATGGTACAATCAGTTTCAGGGCCCAAGCATGGTGTGGTAAAAAGGTAAAATTTACTGGGCCCCGGTCAAGCAATAGGCACGCCAGATCCTAATTAAGAAAATGTTTTAAACCTTTAGGTTTTAGTAATCTTTTGAATTCGTTTAACTTTGAAATCGTTTTACAAAATGCCTACAAAAACATATGTATATCATACTGCGACATCGAAAAGCCTAGTTCAGAAGTACTCTACAGACCTGTCAAATAACTTTGTACGCTAAATGTTGCACTTAGAGAAAATCTTCAAGTCTACATTCTGCAAAGATACTGAACTGCTGTTAACTCATTCTGCTGAACGAAATTTACAGCAAGAATCTGCAGCTACTGTAGTATTCGTCTTTCCTGCACGTTACCGGTGACTGTTGTTGCTAAGGTTGAGGGAAGTTTCAGCAAGTTGGCACTTATCAAAAACTGCGGAAGATCTAGAATGGACTATGAACGTCTAACATACGACGTATATTGCGTTTTTGCCAGAAAATTTAACTTTAGTAGTTATTAATGATTTTGTTTTGAAAAGGGGTAGAAAAGTGAGGTTTTAATTGTAAAGTTGCGACTGTGTCCATCCTTTCATTCATTTAATTTTGTAGCTTTTTTTATCAATGATGTGTCAATTAATTCTGATCTGATCTGGATGTAATGGGATGCATTTACTGCAAGAAAAATATGCAAATATATGCATGAGTGACCTGTCTCAAACCAGGGGTCAGGAGTGAGTCAGAGGTGAGGGGGCCCGGCACACGATTGTATACCGGCCCCGAGAAAGTGATGCTTGGCCCTTGTTAGGTCTGGCATATTTATACGTGAGGGAAGAGTTAACCAAAATGGCTTCGATAGGAATGGATTTTCCATTTTAAACAACGTTGCATTTTACAAGTTTGTATAGCCTCACTTTTTCTTATGACTCATACCTATGTATGGTCAACTTAACCTCTCCCATTGTTCATAATTTAAGATTTTTAGCCAAAGAATTTAACATCAAAGTTCTTTGGAAATCTTGATCGAATAATGCTCTAACCCTTATAGGTTTAGAGTGCGAGATCTGTCTCATATTTAAGGTAGCGGTGGGTAAAGCCAAACTGCCTCTTTGTCGATTTAATTTAATCGAAGCTATGGCGAAAGTGGCATTATTCAATTCATCTTCACTGACTCGTTTTTACCTTTTCAGATTTAAAACATAAAACTGTTACGCTGCAAAGGTGTTGGGAATGACATTCCATCGTTAACCCTTTAAGGACGACCAGTACAAATTGGTAGCGTTTCAAATACACGTATTCATAACTTAACAATACAAAAAATTTTGCCCTTAAACAGTTAAATTGGAATTATTGAAGCATCTTAGGTAGCGATGAATTTTTTTTTTTTTAAGGTGTGCCACTTTCAGCTTTAGACATTTTGTATTGAGAGCATTCGCAAAGCTGATGAGGATGGAAAAGTCGGCAAAGTTCCTTTGGTGGATTAATATCCTTAGAACACTGTTTCGGTGAGTTAGAATTAATACTGAAATTACTGACTGTAACTTTAGGCTCACCTTTGTGTTTAAAATCTGAGCTGAAGCTACGATTACTACTTTATTTAAGTTTAGACTTCTGCCGATTAGCAGAAGCCTTAAAACTAGAATCATTGGGACTTTTGGCACAATCTTCAGGTTCGACCGCCTGCAACATCCTAATTTCTTTGATTATAATTATTGCCTATCTGAAGTCATCTAATTCCCAGTAATGGTTATTAGAGAGTCAGTTAATAGTCTCATATCTGAGAGGGCAGTTTGTATAGGAGCGAGGCAACGAACACAAATCCTGCTCCGTTGACCTTTGTGCCGAGAAATCTTTACTCCACTTTAGTGGCATTCAAAAGATGAGCAAAATTTTAAGAGATCTTCAAGGTTAGGTTGAGGTTCCTTCAGGTCGAATTATACGTGAAGGTGTGACTGGATGATGCGCCTTGAATCTCCACCCGTTTCTGTTAATAATTTAATGGCTTCCTTATAAAACGCGTCACTTACATTAAATTCGTCCATAGAGTGGCTATAAAGTCCCTTTGCAGTGAAATTACAGCATATCTGTATGTTGCCCTTATTTTTCATGCAAAGGGACTTTGTGGCCACCCTGTACTAATTGGCCGATTTGATAACTTGTAGATAACTTGTAGATTGTATTATTATAATATATCTCAAAAGTAGGATCACTCTAAGGGATCACCATTATATGTATGCAGTTGAAGGGTAGGGAGTTTAATGGTCATCACTAGAGTTCCAGCGGTTGCAGATTGACTGAAGAATTGTGCAGCCTTGCTACAACAATCCTCAGCACTGAGTATAAATTCCTATATTTTTACATCCAATTCGCGTGCCCAAGGTGGCAACTCATCATCGTTCAAGGTAGGTTGAATTTTAACGTCAAATGATATAATTACTTTACGACAGTGGTTCTTAACCTTTTTACGGTGTGACCCAAATTCTGGTTGCGGAGCTGGCTCGGGGACCCATGCCTCAAACAGTTCACTCGTAATAGATAATAAAAATAAATAATTAATAATGAAATGATTAGGGATAACATATATAAATGATAAATGACAATTTAATGACCCAATCAAAATGGCTTGGCGACCCAATTTTGAGTCGCGACCCAGGGGTTAAGAACCACTGCTTTACAACGTTAAATATTTTGGGTGTTGCTTTAATTTTAGACAGATCCAATTCGGTATCATGAAACAATTGGTTGAATTCAACAACAGCCTTAGTCACAATGGCCCTATGACCGCTATTAATCTTTAAATAATTTAAATCTAAGACTAAGATTAATGAAACTAATTTAAAGTTGATCTAAGGTTCCCGAGTTTGAGCACCAATTCTTTTGTAGGAAAGAGAAGTGAATAAAAAGTCAAGTTATGAGAATTACCAATATACAGTAAATTACGAGCGCAAATATAAATATAGAAAAAATCTAGAAACGATATAAATGAAAAATGGGAATTCTAGTGTTGATGTAATTATCATAGCAACTTAAGATATATAATTATTATAAAATACAATTATAAAATATTATAATGCAATTCAATTTAACTCCACCGATCCGGATAATCCAATAATTAGTTGAGAGCGATACAGACTGATCTCACGATGCTTTTCGAGAACAGCGTGTAACGTAGGTTTAAGCCTTCAAAAATAACGAGGGAAACTTATCTAAACTAAGATTTAATTAATGTCCTTATTGAAATTTATTAAAAATCCCAACACGGTACTAAATCAATGTTCAGCACTTCTCAACGCAGTTATAAACCAGTTCAATAAATTAATTTAGTGATTAAGTAACGAGTGTGTGGTATACCGTATAAGCATATTCCAGTCAAAGTTAAAGTAACGCAGATGCGTAAAGATAAAGCTCAGAACGAGTACTTAATAAAGTAAGACGTTATATTAACTTCCTTAAACTGGTTATATCTTCTCGCGATAATAAATTTACACTGAAAGTTCGTTTGAGTTTGGTCATCCTTTCGTAAGTTCTCGATTGCAAGATGCGAAATAATTCTGTTGTCATTGCGACTGAATTATTTACCTCGTTCAAATTATTTTCAACAGTCCATCTCAGAAACGATAAACGGATATTAATAATAATAATAATAATAATAATAATAATTTAACCTCCCTCCTGAGCGTAAGTTTCAAAGTAGACTTCCCTTTTCAGTCAGTTCGTTCATCGTATAAAACGATTTATAAATTGTCGGACATTTCGAAGTCGCTCAGAAGCAAACTGGCACTGAGTGACAGTGACTGTATATTGACCTTCGAACTTTCGTTGCATAATAACTTATAATTCGTTTTATACATTAAAAGAAATGAAAATGAAAATCTCTTTCAAAACGTGCGCTCAAAATAAAAGCGGAAATTGAAACGGCTCCAGTAATCTTCTTAATATTACCATAGTGAGATTCTCGACGAACGCGCCTCTATTGATCAACTCAGTTTTAAAAATGGGCACATTATATCATTTTAACTGCGCGATGTCATAGTTTGCGCAGTTTCTGTAAAAAGTAATTTTTAAATAATCCTATAATAAGGTAGACTGCCAAACAGCAACACAAACGAAAAATAGAGTTCATATCGAAATGGGGTCAGTGGGAATACACCCCACGATTTGAAATAAATATATTTAGTATTATTACTAAAACCTTTTTTGCGAAGAACATATCTAAATAATTTACGATAATAATGAAATACGAGCAAAACATTGATTCTTTGGGTTCTAAAACTCAATTTTAATACCATATCAATTCCTCCAACTCGACCTTCTGTGTATATGTCGTTTCTATTCATTTATATACTGCGCGGTCATTGCAGTTATATATGCATATATATATATATATATATATATATATAAATATCTATATATATATATTCTCCCTCCTTTGATGGCATTATTGCAGGTCTTGTGTTTGATTTAGAGTTTGTGCATTCCAAACTCCGCTATAACATTTCTAAGCAAGGAAATTAACTGGGGGAAAAATTGTGCCAAGTTATACGTGAACAAAGCATGTTTCAGTTTGGAAGAACACGAACCAAACTTATTACAATAGCCCATTACTCTATAATAATAATAATAATAATAATAATAATAATAATAGTGAAAAGTCGACGACGTAACCTCTGATGTTAAATAAGAGTTGGTTGGTTGGTTGGCAAGAGTTTATTTCGGCTAACACGCTTTCCATGCAGCTACACAAAATTAAATATATTTAATAACTCACGTGCTCCGTGTTCAAATGCATGCAATAAAATAATCTCTCACACACACACACACACACACACACAGATATATATATATATATATATATATAATCGTGTTCAAGCAATTAGTTGACTACTTCTTTTAATTAACTCAAATGAATATTGACGGCGAGAAATGTTAACTTCGAAACTAAATTGCGTCAGTGATTGAGAAAAGTAGAATGTTATCAACCTCTTTTTCATTAATGTTACTAATCAACAAAACAATTTAAAAATATTGGCGTAAATTATTGTATTAAAATTGGTTGATCTGGGTATTGGAAACGGATGTAATTTATTGGCTGTTTTTCGCTTAAGCGATGATGTGATGATGATGTGATGATGATGTGATGATGATCTTGAACTGAATTAATTTACATCTATTCTGTTTCATAAAGCCAGAATCACTTGTTTTTTGCGAGTTGTATAAAAATGACCGCAGCATATTTTTAATGGCCAGTAATAACTTTATGTATTACAAGCATCTAATGAATCTAATGTACCTAATTAATGCATTTAAGGGTATGCCTCACAACTCAATGAGTAATAGTATTAATTATTGGTTTTGTTTAACCTCCTTCTCGACATCTAAGATCATGTGACGGAGGGAACCTACGGCTTTACGCGCGATCCGAACCACGGGTCACTACATAGTCTGGACGCAGCGGACGGTCTCCCATCCAACTACTGTCGACCCAATGTCGCTTAACTTCGCTGATCAACGGGAAGCGGTGTTACGACATTCGCTACGACTTAGCCCCAATAAGTAACAATGTAGTACGCGAAAACACAACCAACATTTTAACAACCAGTACAACAGGAGTGAGATATGCAAAACATAATACTGAATGAAACTAAAGAGAATTTTGAACCTGACTCGAATTATCATTGGGATATTTTAAAATAAATAATAAAATGCACAGAGAGAACAGTATATATATATATATATATATATATAAGCAAAAAAGGCCGCGCATGATAAATGAATTCGCATGACAGACAGACAGACAGACAGACGAGCGACGAATGACAGTAGATATTGTCACGCTCGGAATGAGAACAGCTGCAGCGTTTCTTACGCGCTGCAGCGGAGTCCCTGCAGTACAAAACTATGGCGCTGTCACACACAAACAAAAGGAGACCAACGATATAAACTCAAATTATATAGATAGACCGAAGGGAAAAACAACAGCCCCATGGGGGGCATAACCGCTCCCCCTCTCCCTGCCCCCTTCTGGGAAGAAGAAAAGGGGAAAGAAAGAAAAAAATAGTTTCTTTTGAACAATAAAAGGTGAATAGACCTTAAAAGTCGAAGAGGGAACGAAGAAAATGGCGAATTACTCTGATTAAATAATCAAGGACCAAACAGGAACGCGAGGACGATACTGATGTACGTGTCCGTCCGTGTCCATAACGGTGTTATGAACTCGATTAAGGAAGGGATTTATGCGCCCTGAACGCGTTTCGACTTGTTAATCGCGTTCATTGTTGTTTAGTGCCAAACAGGTGAAAGAGACGCGTAGACGAATGGACGGCAACATCTCTTTTTCTGTCTGTATCGCGTATAAATCGAGCGATTAATGTATCAAATCACTTTTATTATATTATTTCATTAACTTTTCTCTCTCTCTCTCTCTCTCTCTCTCTCTCTCTCTCTCTCTCTCTCTCTATATATATATATATATATATAATATATATATTATATATATATATATATAAACTAATAATTATAATATATATATATATATCTAATAATAATAGAATGCGCCTCGGTGGTGTAGTGGTTAGCGCCGCTGACTACGAATCCATCGGCCCCGGGATCGAGACCTGGTTACGGCAGGCGGCGCGCAGTAAAACCCAGCTGTTCATCCTTCCATACAGTAAAAGAAAGTGATTGGTAGATAAATGGGTACCCTGGGTAGCCTAGTGGTTAAGACGCTGGGCTACTGCTGGGGTGGGGTTCGGATTCCACGTTAAAGTGTAGGTCTAAGGTGGAGTGAAAAGCTTGACCTTCGTCAGAATAAACAATTCTGGCGGAAGCAAACTAAAGGTATATATATATATATATATATATAATGAGAGAGAGAGAGGAAAGTTAATGAAATAATAGTGATATGATCATATATATATATATATATATACATATACATATGTATGTTGAGAAGTTTCATGGCAACATTACTAAAAATGATAGAACCCAAGCAACAATGCTATTAGATATTATGGAACATTACGCCCTTACCCAGGAAACCGGTGAAGCCACGAGAAAGGAGAACGTTTTGGATTTAATCTGGACAAATAACAACGAGATAATAATAAATAAAAAAGTAACGTACACAAAGTTCCCCGACCATAACCTCATCGATGTGCAATTGACGTTAGCACCCAGAGGTCCAAAAACGCATCCTACAGAGGCAGATGGAATATTTGAAGGCTTAAACATAAATTCAAAGAAAGTAAATTGGAAAAACGTCAATAAAGATTTAAAGGAGGTAAATTGGGAATTGCTACTTCACGAGAAGACTCCACGAGAAATAATATGTATAATAGAGACTGAAACCAAACCTATAATACTGAAACATATTCCAGAGAGAAAGGAAAGAAAACGTAGCAAGCTCGAAAGGAAAATCAGGACTCTATTCAAGCAACGAAGACAAACCGTAAAACATCTTCACAGATGCAGAACTGATGCAAAGAGACTCAAACTAGAAAGGAAACTTGGCGAAATAGAAATGGACCTAAACCAAACATTCATACATAAGACAAACGAGGAGGAAAACAAGGTAGAAGAAAACATAAAAAATAACCCAAACTACTTCTACACGTTTGCGAAAAGGAAAATGCAGTATAAAGATAGACGGGGAGGCCGAATACACAAATGACCCGAAAGAAATAAGTGAACTGCTTAGGGAACAATTTAAATCTGTGTTTAGCACCCCTAAGTCCGAGATGGAAATGGAAAACCCAGACGAATTTTTCGACATAGATACAGATCAACCAAGAAGAAATTCCGGCACAGACCTATTAATGGACTTCGAGTTCACTGAAGGAAATGTAATTACGGCCTTATCACAGATGCGAGACAATTCAGCGCCAGGGCCAGACACATGGAGTGCCACATTTCTGAAGAAATGCAAAGAGAGTATTGCAAAACCGCTATACTTACTAGGGAAGAAATCACTCGACACAGGACAAATTCCACTCCCCTTAAAGAACGCGAACATTGCCCCCCCTATTTAAAGGTGGTAACAGAGCAATGCCCAAAAATTATCGGCCAATGGCTCTCACCTCACACCTTATAAAGTGTTTTGAACGCATAATTAGAGGCAAAACTACCTACTACCTACAAGAAAAAAACTTATACAACCCAAATCAACATGGCTTCAGGGCGGGAAGATCATGCCTGTCACAGCTACTAGACCACCAGGAGAAAATATTAGAAACATTTTGTGGAGGACAAAACATTGATGTAATATATACGGACTTTGCTAAAGCTTTCGATAAATGTGACCATGGAATCATAGCACACAAAGTTAAGAATACAGGAATTACTGGAAAGCTAGGAAGGTGGATATTTAATTTCTTGACGCAAAGAATGCAAAGAGTAGTGGTAAACGGAGTTAAATCGGAAGTCTCGGAAGTCGTGAGCTCTGTCTCACAAGGGGCAGTATTAGCTCCCTTGCTGTTCATAATATTGATTGCAGATATTGATGAAGATATTAAGGAGAGTATTGTATCATGATTCGCAGATGACACAAAGATATTCAAGGAAATATTGAACGAAGATGACATAAGAAAATTACAAAACAACAGTGAAACATTATTACAGTGGGCAGAAGACTACAATATGAAGTTCAACAGAGAAAAATTCCAACTTCTAAGATATGGTAATAACAAAGAGCTACAGAAAAAAGGGTACAAAACTCTCCAAGCCAAACAGATAACACCAAGTTCACAAGTCAGGGATCTTGGAGTAATGTCGTCGGATGCAGAATTCAGAGAGCACTATAAAATCAAAATCACAACGGCTAGAAAAATAATGGGAATCATCTGGAGGAGCTTCCGCAGCAGAAAAGCAAACATCATGCTCAAATTACGGAAGAGTCTAGTCCTACCAATAATTGAGTATTGCTCAGTACTCACAAGCCCATACAGAAAACGAGACATTGCGAACATTGAAGCTATACAAAGGACTTTTACGTCTAAGATAGAGGAAACGGAAGGTGAAGACTACTGGTCTCGACTACAATCCCTGGAACTCTACTCTCTTGAAAGAAGGCTCGAGCCGTACACAATAATATACATATGGAAAATACTTGAGGGCTCTGTCCCTAACCTCAGAAATGAAATAGAAACAAACTGGAATGAGAGAAGAGACAGATTTTGTACGGTCCCAGCTGCGGTGGGACAAGGGGCCATGAAAACGAGGATGGAAAATATTCTCAGAATACAGGACCAAAGCTTTTCAATGTCTTTCCAAAATAAGTGAGGAATCTCCAGCACACCGACCTGAATAACTTCAAGAACCAGCTGGAAAGATTATTGTGCAAAGTCCCTGACCAGCCATGCGTGGCTGGCTACGAGGGCAGGAGGAGATCAGACAGCAATTCCTTCCTTCACCAAATCCTGCAAATGAGGCGGGATGCTGCAGAGGGGTCGACCGCAGGTCAATCCTGAACCGTCGTTCAAACTAAACAAAAGGAAGGAAGTAAGTGTATATAGCCTGGTCATAATAGGATGAACATCTAAATTTTGTAACATTAACGTATTTCCATGATTTTAAAAGTAAAGGAAAGAGTAAACGTTGTTCAAAACATTTATTATTTTTCAGTGCAAGAACTCGATTTTGCATAATTTCCATGTTATCAATGTCCACCTGATTCATTTTTTCCCACTCATTCTCGATGTTTGTAAGTAAATCTGCTTTTGTAGCTGGTTTCTGGCGCAGTTTCTTCAATACTCTTCCAAGTATCCCCCAGACGTGTTCTATCCGATTCATATCAGGCGAGTGACCAGGCCATGGAAGGCTGTCTCTTTTGAGAGTTGGTAGGAGGTCCTCAATGTATTCTGTGAATTGACCATACCTTCACGAGCTATGAGAGCAGAGCGTCCACCAACCCAAATAGCACCCCACATCATAATTGAAATCCATCCATGTTTTGTTGTCGCTCGAAGATGACGCAATGAAAACTCTTCCTCTGGACGTCTCCACACCCACGCACGGCCACTATCAGAAAACTAAAAGACCTTGGTCTCATCGGAAAAGATAACACTGTTCCAAAAGTCTTGAGGATGTTCTGCCATCTCCTCCGCCCCCTTCTTTCTGCGTGAAATATTCCTTGGTGTCAACAAGGGCTTCGTTCGTACTGCTCGACAGTCGTATCCCGTGATATGGAGGTAACGCTGAACAATTTTTTCGACACTATGCCTTTGTGTCTCCTTAGATGTTGATTGACGAAGATTCCTTTCGAAAACCCTGAGGGTCCTCTGGGATGGTTTAGGGCGCCCTGTTCGCTGTCCAGTCATGGTTTTACCATTAGTATTAAACAGCATTATAACTCAGTGGACTGTCGATAGTGGAACATCAAGATTCTTTGACATATAGCCTTGACTTCATCCAGCATCAGATTGTCCAACAATCCTCCCTCCCTCTAACAAAATCTGACAAATCTCTAGAATTATCTCTTCTAGGCATTACCAAACCTGAAACTTGATTGATTTAGCAATTAGAAACATTTTTACTGTAATAGATCACGTTTTCACTATTTTAAATTAGGATTTATCATTTTTCTCTCTTATGTTTAGTTTCTATTTTACTATGCCCAGTCTGTATATGTTACAGGGAATCTGTGTAACTAGGGATTTCATGAAATCCCTAAAATGTTCAGGGATTTCATGTAAGGTTAAGTCGTAATATTTTCGTTAGTTTTAATGGAAATATCACGACTTACTTAACCTTACATGAAATCTCTGAACATTTTGGGAATTTCATGGAATCCCTAGTTACACAGATTGCCTGTAACACATATGTATAAGTATCATATCACTATTGTTACATTATTTCATTAACTCTCTCTCTCTCTCTCTCTCTCTCTCTCTCTCTCTCTCTCTCTCTCTCTCTCTCTCTCTCTCCTTATATATATATAGGGTGGGCCGAAAGTCTGGATCCATAGGAAAATATTTATTTTAATACATAAATTACAACAAATGGTAAATACTTAAAGTGAATATCAACTTTAACTCGTAAATGCGTATCCGTGATACTGACAGTAGTTCGTACTCCAGTATAAATACTCAAATACTTTTTTTATTTCAGCCCAGAAATGGCTTCGAATCTAACAACAGAAGACCGGGTAGAACTTGTGCCCATGTACGCAAGACAGGGCGCTACACACAGAGAAGTTGCTACCGAATTCAATAGAAATCATCCTGATAAGCATCCAGTAACACATGCGACTGTTGGCAAGTTGTTTAAACGTTTCAAAGAAACAGGAAGTGTACATGATCGACGGCGTTCTGGTCGTCCAAAAACTGCAACTGATGAAAATACCTCTGCAATGGTATGTGAAACTTTAACGAATAGTCCAGTAAAGTCAAGAAGAAGATTATCAAATGAAACACGCATCTCGAGAACGTCAATTCGAAGAATTATTAAAAATCATAAATTCCATCCCTAAGTGTCTCGATGTCAGAGGCCGCCAATTTGAGCATTTGTTATAATTTGTTGTTTATACTGGAGTACGAACCACTGTACAGTATCACGGATACGCATTTACGAGTTAAAGTTGATATTCATTTTAAGTATTTACCATTTGTTGTAATTTATGTATTAAAATAAATATTTTCCTATGGATCCAGACTTTCGGCCCACCCTGTATATATACAAGCACCCTATCCCACAAATAATGTTCCATAGCAAATGCCAGCGATTGGTCGCAAGGTCGGGTAAAAAATCGGATGCAGTTTATAGCTGGTCCTCTGACATATAGAGACTGTACCCACCCTACCCGTTCCATATATGGGCATAACTTTCAATCACAGACTATGGGTCGGGGACTAAACGAACGAGACCCATTCATTCATCATTCGCTTCGAAGCGACCAATCATGAAGCCATGCTCTCATCTCGTCCAGGGGAAATGTCACAACATTCAGATCAAAATCAATCAGCTTTCGAAGGCTCACCGTGTCACTATGTAACTAAAGGAAACACACACACACACACACACACACACACACACACACACACACACACAAGCAGTTCCATTGATATATATATATATATATATATATTAGTGGTGGACCGGATATTCGCATCCGCATCATTTTTAACATCCGCATCCGCACTTCTGACTGCGGATGTTATGCGGATATTTCCTCTAATAAATTATGCAATTTTCAATTAAATTAGCTTATAAAGTAGCTTTTAAGGCCCAGTCACGCACATTTCATGTAAAGTATTAATTATTAACGAACAAACAAATATATAAACCTCAAAATATAAAAACCTGGTAACACAGAAAATTGAATGAAACTTGTTTCATTGAATTTTCTGTGGCTGAAACTCTTGAGAAAGTTATTATTTTTATCATAATGAAAACATTAATATTAATTTTCATTATTATGCATTGCCTGCCATAATCGTAATATCACGAAATTTGAAAAATTATGTCATATATTCATAATTCTATATTATAGTGATAGATTAACTAAATATCCGCATCCGCGGATATTGAAATTAAAAATCCGCATCCGCCTCCGGGCCACCACTAATATATATATATATATATATATATATATATATCAGTGGCGTGCAGTCAGGGTAAGCGGGGCATGCGCCGCCTACCCGGTTAATGGTCAAATTACAAAAAGTTAGTATATTACTACAGTAATCGAAAACTAATATAAAGTTATGATGCTTGTATAATGTGTATATATATATACAGGGTGGCGCAAAAGTCAGGAACCATAGGCACATTTTATTAAATTATAATAAATGTTCGAATTGGTGGTCTTCCACTTGGAGACACTTTCTGACGCGTTGAATGCATGATGTTTGAACATTCCTTAACACATTGGTACTGATTTTGGCACACTCAAATGTGATTTTATCCTTTAGAGAACATACGGTTCTGGATCGATCAGCATAGACCAGTGGTTCCCAACCTTTTCACCACAAAGGACCCTTTTTATTTTTATTTTTTTCCCACGGACCCCATGTTTTTGAAAGATTCCGTCTACCAAACAAACTGTTTTTATTAACTAATAATTAACTTGTTTTCTCATTTTTCACTATCAAATAAAGGACATATAAGTGAGTATGCAATTAAAATACAGCTTATTAAAAAAGTATTAATAATTCCAGCCAAGAGCAAGGAAACTTGAAATTTTAGCCTGAGCGCCCTTATCGTGGGTAAATGTACGATTTCCATTGGAGCCTCTCGAAATATTGAAAGCTCACGGACCCCCAGTATTACCTTCGCGGACCCCCAGGGGTACGGGGACCCCAGGTTGGGAACCACTGGCATAGACTATCAACTTGAGATGGCCGCACAAGAAAAAGTCAAGAGGCGTGAAGTCTGGAGATCTAGGTGACCATTCGACGGGCCCTTGCCGTCTGATCCACTTGCTTGGGAATGTTTTATCTAAAGAGCTCCGGACGATGGTTGCAAAATGTGGTGGTGCACCATCCTACTGAAACCACATCTCCGCCCGTTCTGCCAATGGAATGTCGTCCAGTATGGGCATTAAAAATGTTTGCAGCATATGCAGATATGTTTCACCTGTTACATTGCCGTCGAAAAAGTAAGGATCAATTAACCAATCCCCCCAGAGCGCAGCCCACACCATAATTCGTGGATCGAATTCACATGTCTTTCCTCCATCCAGTGAGGGTTCTCATTGGCCCAATAGCGTGCATTATGCCTATTGACACGACCGCTGAGGTGAAATATCGCTTCGTCGCTGAACATGATCCTTCGGTGAAGCTGTCGATGTTGTAGAAACCACTGGCAGAACTCTACACGACGGTCTTTGTCGTCACCGTGCAGTTCCTGAACGAGTTGAACTTTGTAGGGGTGGAAACGATTTGTTGTAAGAATTCGTTGAATGGATCTTCTGGAGACATCCGTTTCCTGGGATAACTTTCTTAAGGACTTACGTCGGCGGTTTTCGAGGTGAATGAATACCGTTAGTGATGTTGCTGCATCGGTTGAACATTTTGGCAGGCCACTACGCGGCCGAACATGAACACTTCCCGTTTCTTTGAAGCGAGTGAACAGTTTTCCAACTGATGCCTAAAAAACTGGCGGACTCTCAGGGTGTTTGTCATTAAAAGCAGTAGCAACTGATCGGTGTGTGTTACCACGCCTTGCATACATTAAAACTATCTCCACCCGTTCATTTATTGTCAATTTCTGTGCCATAGGTTCAACAACATATCTGAAAAGAACAAAACATATTAAAACACAAATTATTAAAATGTGCCTATGGTTCCTGACTTTTGCGCCACCTTGTATATATACAGGGTGTTTCAGGAGGAAAGGTCAATTCTTCGGGAGGTGATAGTATCGGTCATTGTGAGAAAAAAAGTTCATATGAACATGTGTCTAATTCTGAATGGTTACGGAGATAGAGCTGTTTGAATCTACAAATACAAAAGCATTGTTAATGGTAATCAAGAAAGAGAAACCAATTTCTGTTTCTAACATTTAATGTTTAAACATTTTCATTTTGAATGGTATCAGATACAGAAATGACAAATTTGTTACAGTTTACAATACGTTTTCGAAAATCCCACCGTCAACCTCAATGCACTTTGCAACTCGTGTGCGAAAATCGCGTGTTTTTCGTCTGAGTTGATCTTGACGTTCCTTTATGCGGGCAGCAGCATCCAAAATGTGCGCGAGCAATTCCTCTTGTGTATCCACCTTTCTTTTGTAAACATGACTTTTCATCCACCCCCACACACAATAATCTAACGGAGAGAGGTCTGGTGACCTTGGTGGCCATTGAATGGGACCACCGCGGCCGATCCATCGACCAGGGAAAGTTTGATTTAGATACTGCATCACCAGACAGGTAGAATGTGGAGGAGCTCCGTCATGCTGAAAGTACATACCAGCGCGTGTAGCCAAAGGAACATCCTCCAATAGTCCTGGCAATTCATTTTGCAGAAATTCTAGGTAACTTTGTCCTGTAAGACGATTCTCTAAAGTAACAGGGCCAATCAGCTGATCATCGATGATACCGCACCACAGATTGGCAGAGAAGCGATGTTGAAAATTTGTTTCCACAGTGGCATTTGGATTTTCGTCTGACCCCGATGAGAGTTACGAGTGTTGTTGATACCGTCACGGGTGAAAGTAGCTTCATCGGTGAACAATATTAATCGAAGCAATCGGCGATTAGCATTTACCCAATGACAAAATTCCAATCGCATGGCAGCGTCTCCTGGTTGAAGGTGTACACGCTGTACATGATATGGATGCAAGCCTTCCTCACGTAATGTTCGCCATACTCTTATGTGTGGTACACCGAGACGTGTAGAAATTCTTCGTGAGCTAGTAGTAGGACTACGCTCTACCAACTGAAGAATGTTTTCCACTTCATCCACATCTTGTTGATCTTCACGTTCAGATGAAACATGAGCGCTGGGAAGTGTATCAATCTCACGCAATGTGTTGAAAACCCTGGTAAACACTCTTCGATCCGGAATTCTGCGGTTCGGAAACCGTCGACGATATTCTGCAACATCAGCTGCTGCACTTCCATCGCAAAAACCGTAGACATACACCATATCTGCATATTCGGCATGTGTGAAGGTGTGTGGCATTCTTAACACTGCTTCAAACACCAAACAATGTCATTCACAACAGTCAGCTGTCGATTGGCTTATGTTGCATGCTTACATTACAGCTTACATGGTTCAAGGTTATAGGGGAGGGAAGGGGGAAGAAAAGCTGCGCGCGCATCAGATTCAAACAGCTCTATCTCCGTAACCATTCAAAATTAGACACATGTTCATATGAACTTTTTTATCACAATGACCGATACTATCACCTCCCGAAGTATTGACCTTTCCTCCTGAAACACCCTCTGTGTGTGTGTGTGTGTATATATATATATATATATATATATATATATATATATATATATACACGAGGGGCGATCAGAAAATAAGTTTACACTGCGTATAATTTCGTAACTAAAGGACCTACATTGATTATGTTTATATCAGGTGAATTCGTTAATCACTGTTGGCACCACAGCACGTCGATTCGGCTGTCATCTACCGTACATTGGTTATATGAGTCAGTTGAACATGGCAGCTCGACTGGAACAATGCCCTGTCATTTCTGCAACGATATTCCGAGTCTGTCAGTGGTGAAGAATTTCTCAAGTGCATTGTCACAGGAGACGAGACATGGGTTCATCACCGTACTCCGGAAACAAAACGTGCCAGCATGGAATGGAAACACCCTGGGTCCCCGCGACCAAAGACGTTCAATATTGTGAGGTCCGCGGACAAAGTGATAGTTTCTGTGTTTTGGGACCACAAAGGCGTTTTGCTCGCAGACTTCATGCAAAAAAGCACAACAATCAATGCAGCTGCATATTGTTCAACACTGGAACGTTTACGAGCGGCCATTAAACGTAAACGTCCTAGACTGCTCCGTTGGGCAGGGCACTGTTCCAGTCGAGCCGCCATGTTCAACTGACTCATAACCAATGTACGGTAGATGGCAGCCGAATCGACGTGCAGTGTTGCCAACAATGATAACGAATTTACCAAATACAAACATAATCAATGTCAGTCCTTTGGTTACGAAATTATACGTCGTGTAAACTTATTTTCTGACCGCCCCTAGTGTGTATATATATATATATATATATATATATATATATATATATATATATATATATATATATATATTTGCAGCTACCGCTTACCCTGTGGACACAACCACCGCACGCCACTGATATATATATATATATATATATATATATATATATATATATATATATATTACGCAAAATTTCAAAATTTAACCCCTACCAGGATTCGAACCGGGACCCTCTGACTCGGAGACACGGGCGTCAACCTTTCGGCAACGACATTTCATCAACTAACCTTTGGACGCGAAATCGTTAGATGTTTTTCTTTTTCTCGGGTGATAAAATGTCCCCAGGTTGTCATTAACTTTCCCCTGTCGTAGCCGAATGGTCAACGCTAATGTCTCCGAGTCGGGGGGCCCGGGCTCGAATCCTCGTAGGATATAAATTTTGAATATGCAAGAATGCGCATTATGCGTTTATATACAGTATATATATATTATATATGTATATATTTTATTTTTTCCTGATATATATATATATATATATATATATATATATATACATATATATATATAAAAGTAAATAATGCGTAGTTTGTTTTGATCGGCACCAAATGTATTGTCACGCAAATAAAATTTTTCGCTGAAAGTGAAATAGTAACTGAGAAATATTTCTCTTTCTTTCGCAAAGAAAAAGAAAATTTTTTACTCTTGTTTTCTTCTTCTTATATTGTCAAAAATCATTTTCTCACATACTGTACACACACACACACACACACACACACACACACACACACACACGAAACTAACAAACTAAATACACACATGAAGGCTTTCAAGAAAGGAGGGACTATTTTTCTTTTATAATAACTATTTTTGTATGTGAGTTATAATAACTGTTTTTTACTTGAATAAAGTATACAATTTTCAAATTTGTTTTTATGAAAACATTTTCAATATGATCACGAGTGATTTCAATAATTTGATTTGAACGTGATGTGAAATTTTGAACAGTTAGTGCTAACGTAATTTCTAACCGTTACCAAGGTTATCCAGAAAGATTTGGGCTCCGTACTTTCCCCCCGACATTAATCCTCGCTATTATTGTTTGTGGTGTTATTTAAAGTAGAAAGTCTACAGGAACAATCTAATGAAAGACAGTTTATGAGCCGCAACTAAAATGACGGTTTTAACAAAAGGAATTGCCGAAGATATTTTAACACGAACTGTTCATAATTTGAGACAGCTTATTTTATATCAAATTATTGATGTTACTCTCTTGATCGTGTAATGAGAATGTTTTTCATTCAAACAAATTTCCAAAATGCATGTTTTATTGACATAAAAAATTGTTATTGTAACTTACATACAGAAATAGTTTGTAAAAAATAAAAATTGTCACCCTTTTCTTGAATCTTAAAAATATATCATATACATACATATGTCACAAGCTAGTTTATATACATACAGTATATCAATAATAGGAACAAAAAACTAAAATCACACACACATTAATCTGAAGATAATAAAAAAATAAATAAATTTAACATTAAAATAACTGAAACGAAGGCGAATCGGGCTTGACATGTTATAACATGAACATTGCATGTTTGCCTTCTGTGTCTGCGGAGTAACGCGAGGAAGCGAGGCTAATTTAGGCGGGTTGGAAAATGGGGGCTCCCCCATACACCCCTATCTTCTCTTTTCCCCGCCTCCTCTCCCCCAAAGTCCATCTCGAAGCGACCCGCTATCAAGAAATGATCTCCGCTCGTAATAGCTCAAATTAGAAGTGATTATCAATTAAAACTCATTCGCAATTACACGCGGCGAATTCGCGTGTTTTCTTCGCACTCTTTATACGTGAAAATGTCCCTCCCGTGTAATCGGGCAGGGTATGAATATAATTAGGGAATATATATATATTTTACGGAATATACATCCACACGAAGTTTATAGAGGGCTTCTCGGTCACTTTCTCTCCACCCATGAGAAATATTTTTTATAGCGAATTTTTATATCTCAGTTCGAATTAAATTATGTATAAAAATACTACGCGTAGTCTCGGAGAAAAATTGGACTACAAAAATAAAATTTCTAAAAAGCATAAAAAATTAATAATTGGTAATATCGCTTTTCTTCTTTTGATAATTTTTGGTTATTATATAGAAAACGGCGCAACCCGAAGTATGATGTAAAAAACATTTTATTAGGTCAATTTCGATGTGCTGAAGCCAAATCTGTTAACCATTTGGTGTGCAAATTACATTTTTACAGATTATAAATAAAATTACAAATTTTTGAAGTTCATTCATTTGCCCATCATTTATGTTTTGGTTCCAATAATTTTGCTCCGCGAGTCAAAGTAGTTCTTAACAGAAGCAATTTTATAACCCTTTTAAAATGCGCCCTTTTAATGTTTGTATAGCAATGGAGTGTGAAGGGTGTTCTGTTAGATACATTGAAGCTATTGTAAAGTGTTACGAAAATGATGAAGAAGCAATTCTATTTTTCCAAAAACATGGTGTTTTGCTTTCTGAGTTGTCGTGCCCAACGTGTGGTTATTTTACTCTTAGGTTAGGTTAGGTTAGGTTAGGTTAGGTTAGTTTTCATGTGCTTGTTAGCCATTTTTTAGGCAAATGCTTCAAAATAAGAGTAAATATAAATAACATTTACTCTAATTTGAAGCATTTGCACACCAAATGGTTAACAGATTTGGCTTCAGCACATCGAAATTGACCTAATAAAATGTTTTTTACATCATACTTCGGGTTGCGCCGTTTTCTATATAATTACCTAATTTTTTTTTAGACTAATAAAATTTAAAAAATAAAATCGAATAATTACCAATTAATAATTTTTTATGCATTTTAGAAATTTTGTTTTTAGGCGAACTTTTTTCCGAAACTGTACAGGTATATTTATGAAAGTGGGAGTTGCGTGTGCGTACAGTAGTGAAAATACGATTTAAAAATAAGATGGATTTGTACGAAGAATTGAATGTGAGGAATTATGGAAAATTCCATAAAACACAAAGAGACAAAACGGGTGCGGATAAAAACCAAAAATACTTGACGAAAGTCTATAACTTCTTACGATGGTCTCTAAATATTAATTTGTTATTTTCTCTCATAAATATTACGTCCACGTTCGAACCAAACTTTAAAAAGAACGAAAGTTATCAGAATCGCCTCACATTATCAACGGATCACGATCATTTACCCCAAACTTTTTGGGTTAGGTTAGGTTAGGTCAGATTGTATCCAGTTACGTCACGCTAGGTTAGGTTAAATTAAGTTAAATTAAGAGTGTGTTAATGATTTTGATGTGTCCATATTAATGCGGAACATATATGACATCTGGGACAGCTGGGACATCTGAGAATCTTGCGCTTCCGTTAATCACATATGTATGAAGCTGTTTTTAAAAGCCTTTTATGATGATAGTCACAATATAATAAAGTAATATAAAAGCAATTTTATAAGTAATTCAAGGCGATATAATTAAGATAGGTCATTTTAATACCCATTAGTAAAATTCGTGCAATTCTAGATGGAGGTAGCACCAATAACTTTTGCTCGTTTGGTGATTTATACCCACACCCTAATGTGGATACCCACGGGGACCAACAAGAGCCTTAAAATAAGAGCCTATAAAGGCGTTTCATTGTTTCTAATATTAAAATTAAATGTTGGACACTCTAAAAGAAACTTTCAGGAGCTTCGTGTGGGGAAGAGGGTGCTCATTCCTCTTTTATCCTCTCCATTTCACTCGGGTTCAAAACTTCTTACAATTCACAAAAAATAAAAAAATGAAGAATATCGCAAAATATTTTTGTGATTAGCCAACACATCTCCTTAATCTGACCTGACCTGACCTAACTCAACGTACCCGTCTAAATGTACGCCCATAACGAGGAAGCCCAACCGCTCCGCTTTGTATTGAAAAGGCCCCAAACTTCATATTTTTTAATTAATAGAAAATCGGTTGAATTCCACTCTTAATTTAGTGATTTTTAATGTAAAATATTTATACAATATATGGAATGAATCAATTTTTCGATAATATTTCCATCTGTATTCATTATCAATTAAACAAAATATTACGGTTATTACTAAGAACGAATATTTTTACCAAAAGTCAGGGGGTGCCTCGTTATGTGGGAGGAAGAACCGAAGAAACTCATTCTCTCCTTCTCCAAATCAAGTGAAGATGCAGGTCCACGAACCTAACATTCCGTGTGATGAGTGAAACCTCTTCATGTATATATATATATATATATATATATATATAATATATATAGTTACGATAGAAGTGTTCTTCGGGAACCTTATCCTCAATAGGAATATGAAAACAAGAGATACGACTCTCAACATTTATTGGCCTAACTAACGTTTCGGCCACTCAGGGGCCATCTTCAGTGACTAAATAGAAGCATCTAAAAAACAATCGTATAACTAAAGTAAATACAAATGTCATAAATATACTGTACAATAATAAAATCTAATACAATAAGTAAAAAAGTTTTTTTTACTTTCTTTTATTTTGTCTTATAATCCACATACTTTCTTTAAGTTGTTGTTTTTTTAACCTTTTTACTTACTGTATTAGATTTTAGTATTGTACAGTATATTTATGACATTTGTATTTACTTTAGTTATAGGATTGTTTTTTTAGATGATTCTATTTAGTCACTTAAGATGGCCCCTGAGTGGACCGAAACGTTTGGCCAATAAATGTTGAGAGTCGTATCTCTTGTTTTCATATTCATATATATATATACACACACACACAGTATGTATATATATATATATATATATATATATATAGTTAGTTAGTTAGTTAGTTAGTTAGTTAGTTAGTTAGTTTCCACAAATGTACTTGGCGATTTTAAAAGGTTATATTTCTTGATGTAGAAGAGATAAAAACTAATAGATCATGTTTTAGAATAAATCATAAATTTTAGGTCAATATATTAGTAAAGTGTGGGATCGACTTTTATGGGGTCGCAGCAAAACTGATTTTCCTATGCGTTCGACATGTTCATGCGGTGTGCGGAGTCTACCTGATGATTTCTTTGACGAGACCCTCCCAGTTTGTTGGAACTGTTTATGCTACTCTGGGATTTTTTTTATTAGTTTAAGGGTTGTTTCCATACGTACGACGAAAGTTACGTTGACCACTCTTAAGTGACGTAAATTCAGCCAACCACAACGCGTATTGCGCTTTCTCTCGTACGATTGCCATGACATTTATCGTCAGGTGTCAGAAACTAGTGGGCAGAGCTGGGCACTTGCGTTTTTTTTTGCGGTACTGCGGTACTGCGTACTACCGCACTACCAAACCGGTACCGCATAACGCAGTACCGCAAAAAATGCGGTAGCGGTACTGCTGTACTTTCAGCGATCCTTTGCGGTACTGCGTTATGCGGTACCGGTTTGGTAGTGCGGTAGTACCGCAGTACCGCAAAAAAAACCGCAAGTGCCCAGCTTTGCCTGAGTAGTGGGTGTTGGTCTTACGCACGCGCGTATCATTGAAACGTAAGGTATTAAGGCTTATTTTAAAACATACCCCATTATTATATCGGTTCTACATCATGAAATATACTGTAGCTTATTAAAACCACAAATAACATTTATGGAAACCCTGTACATACATACATGCCTACGTAATTAGAGATAAAATATAATTTTTTTTTAATAATTCCATATCATTAAATTCGGATGAGGTTACTTCATAGCACCTAAAATCCTCTTACATATACACCAAAAGAGGAATGTAAAAACACAAATACATTTAAACAGTAGTCTCAATATCCGTAGAGTTTAATGTTTTTTGTTAACAAGTGAATCATCATCATCATCATAATACTACTACTACTATATAATAATAATAATAATAATAATAATAATAATATAAACTATTATTATTATTATTATTTTGTTGGTGTATCATTCAGAATAATACTTAATATTTCACAATGCTGAGTGAAGAAAAGCCTCTTAAATAACATTAATATTTAGTATTAAAAATACTTTTAACTCTTCATTCTTAGCTAAATATAAAAATAATTCCCGGTAAATCTTCCTGTAAATGAACATTTATTGTTGTTGTTGTTTTTATATTCTGTGAACATCCGTTTTGTTCATTTCTTCCAGACTTTGACCAGAAGTGATGAAGTCGAAAAAAGTCCTTAAAAAATGGATAACATTTAACTAACTCTTAATGAAGTGAATTCCCACATCAAAAACTTTGCTCCCTTACAAGGATTAATTAAGTTTAAAAGAAGTATAAAGGTGAGGCATTTAACATCCTCCCTAAACAAAAAAAAACAAATAAAATAAGAACTATCCTATATAAAACGAGTCTCCATTGCGAAGTTTCTTTCAGTTCTCCACGAGCGTTTGTCTCGTGCGGACGTGAGAAGGGGTAGTTATAGTCCACGATAACCTCCAACCGTGCAGCGCGAGCCTTCTTCAAATTTCTTTCAGTAAAATGTCACTCCTGAAAAGCAAATTCAGTAAAATTTCAGCATAAACAAACTCCTTTCGTCGATTACTTTTCATGAAAAATCTTCATTTTTATCTTCGATAACGAAAATGATATTGATAACGCTTATCTAACTCCAAAGTTGAGCGGCAATCGCACGTGGTCGGGAGAGGAAACCTCGGCGACTGCACCTGGTGTTTACCCGTCTCCTACCTGTCTGCGCGGCTAATTAAGAGAATGCTTCTTACCTGTCCTCCATCATCCTGAAGCCTTCTGCATGGTGAGCATCTTTTTCTTACCTTCACTTCATACGGTTCCCGAGAAGACATTCTTAGAAGGGATGAAACGTTCTCGGTTTGGTCGATCCCAACAATTCTATTCGTAATACGACGCAAAGTCTTCAGAAGGATTTTTATATTTCTCTTTTTCTCTTGATGAAGGTCTACCTTTATTATTATTATTATTATTATTATTATTATTATTATCATTATTATTATTATTATTATTATTATTATTATCATTATTATTATTATTATTATTATTATTATTATTATCATTATTATTATTATTATTATTATTATTATTAAACATCTCATATATATATATATATATATATATATATATAATATATAATATATATATTATATATATATATATATATATATATATATACACGTATTTGACAGTGAATATAAAAATTATCATTTTTGGTCGAAAGAAAGTTTAATTTTCTAAAATTAAGTCGCTGTCTAAATGCCCAAATACCAAATGTAAGCCACCAGCTAAAAAAATCATCGCCAAAATTTTAGTTCAAAGGGCTGAGGCTGGAAGCGCCCGGACTGGACAGGTTAGATTAAAGACCGATCTCAGGTTTGATTTCAACTCAAAGTTAAAACTGTGGGAGAGGATTCTCGTTCGCAGTTCCGAATTTCCGGTTTTGAGGAGGACCTCGAACGGGTTGGTCGCTCGTTAGACTTTTTTATCAAGTGAAGATGCGTTTCGAAGCTCTTCAAGGCGTTGTCTCAGATCAACCTTAGGATAATAATACTTTTTTACAGACTACGCAGTTCATAATAAGTTAACGAAATCAAATCTACCTAAACTAATTTAACCCTAACATATCTCGCCGGACACTCGCCGATCGAATGTTTCGTGAACCAAACGTCGTTGTACGCTCCCGATTTGGATGCAACTCAAGAACAATTATCAAATTCAAATCATAATAATAATAAGTTAATAAAAATAAAGGTGTAAATTTAATACCCGGTTAGGTCGTCATTATTATAATTATTATCTATCTGTTATGGTTTGTTAATATTAACCTCCTCGCGATTTAACAAAATATTTCTATGCGTTCGTACTGATTATATTTAGGAACGTTAGAGACTATAGTCATAGATCGCCGGGCTCTTAATTCAAGGGTTCTGGGTTCGAGAATCTGGGTCTTCTTCGGTGGGTAATGATTTGGATCCCGCGTAAAGATGCCGGTCCCTACCGTAATAGGACCATCTAAAATGTTACGGAGAGGTTAAACAAACCCAAAACATTAATATTAAAATATAATCGTGGAAATGCGTTATGTCTAATTGCTTTAACAGCCTTCGGTCACTCAGCGAACACTTTTCAATACTTTTCCTTGGACTTTGTCAGCAAGTTCTCCAGTTCATGTAAATGTCTTACGCAATTTCTCTTCAGTAACAAGAAAAACAGGTAAAAAAAACCATCAAATTATTGTTAGAACAACGAGTACAAAGTATTAATACCCAAATGGCAAGAATCCGTTGGGCTGACCTTGGTATTTGGGTATATCAATGTCCAGCCGATTTCTGCTATCTCGCTAACGAGAAAATTCTACAGATTTCCTTTAGAAGTTCTCATATTTGAGTGAAAAAACACCATTTTCTTGTAACTGAAATGAAGACACTAAGGTCGGGGGTTCGACTCCAGATGATGCTGGTAATAGTTAGCACAATGAGTCGCATTAGCTGTGCTGCGCGTTGTGCCACTTTGTGGCACTCCTCAATCATTATTATTAAGTGAAAAAGTGCGAGCCAATTGAAAATAAAAACCTTCCTTTTCTATCAACAAATGTGGAAAGGCGAGAAAGAAGCTAAGATCGAAACATCTTTTCATACACGTTCACAAACACCACCATTTAATAACACGATAGGAAAAACTTAAAATTCACACTTGCAGAAACACACACACACACACACACACACACACATATATATATATATATATATATATATATATATATATATATATATATATATATACATATATACATATATATACACATTTGCGTGTGTGTGTGTGTGTGTGTTACACACCCACAGAGAAAACAAAAATTATTACAAGGCCTTTCGTGCATTTAAACCCCTCGTTAGGGAAATTTCACATGTTTAATTGTAAAATTCTTCCTTTTTCACATATATATATATATATATATATATATGAATAGAAACGACATAAGTGTTAAGGAACGTTTCTGCACACGAGGAGGAGAGATAACGAACAATGAAAAATGAGGCGAACCGCCCGGGAATCGAACCCAGGGCCTTCCAATTGCCGGTTGGATGCTCTACCATTATGCTACGGACCTCACTCAATCACAAATCGAAATTCTCCCACATAGGGCAGAAACCAATGCCCTGAGAGGGCACCCTCGCAAATCGTGAATATGCGCATATAACTGCAATGACCGCGCAGTATATAAATGAATAGAAACGACATAAGTGTTAAGGAACGTTTCTGCACACGAGGAGGAGAGATAACGAACAATGAAAAATGAGGCGAACCGCCCGGGAATCGAACCCAGGGCCTTCCAATTGCCGGTTGGATGCTCTACCATTATGCTACGGACCTCACTCAATCACAAATCGAAATTCTCCCACATAGGGCAGAAACCAATGCCTGAGAGGGCACCCTCGCAAATCGTGAATATGCGCATATAACTGCAATGACCGCGCAGTATATAATGAATAGAAACGACATAAGTGTTAAGGAACGTTTCTGCACACGAGGAGGAGAGATAACGAACAATGAAAAATGAGGCGAACCGCCCGGGAATCGAACCCAGGGCCTTCCAATTGCCGGTTGGATGCTCTACCATTATGCTACGGACCTCACTCAATCACAAATCGAAATTCTCCCACATAGGGCAGAAACCAATGCCCTGAGAGGGCACCCTCGCAAATCGTGAATATGCGCATATAACTGCAATGACCGCGCAGTATATAAATGAATAGAAACGACATAAGTGTTAAGGAACGTTTCTGCACACGAGGAGGAGAGATAACGAACAATGAAAAATGAGGCGAACCGCCCGGGAATCGAACCCAGGGCCTTCCAATTGCCGGTTGGATGCTCTACCATTATGCTACGGACCTCACTCAATCACAAATCGAAATTCTCCCACATAGGGCCCTCTCAGGGCATTGGTTTCTGCCCTATGTGGGAGAATTTCGATTTGTGATTGAGTGAGGTCCGTAGCATAATGGTAGAGCATCCAACCGGCAATTGGAAGGCCCTGGGTTCGATTCCCGGGCGGTTCGCCTCATTTTTCATTGTTCGTTATCTCTCCTCCTCGTGTGCAGAAACGTTCCTTAACACTTATGTCGTTTCTATTCATTTATATACTGCGCGGTCATTGCAGTTATATGCGCATATTCACGATTTGCGAGGGTGCCCTCTCAGGGCATTGGTTTCTGCCCTATGTGGGAGAATTTCGATTTGTGATTGAGTGAGGTCCGTAGCATAATGGTAGAGCATCCAACCGGCAATTGGAAGGCCCTGGGTTCGATTCCCGGGCGGTTCGCCTCATTTTTCATTGTTCGTTATCTCTCCTCCTCGTGTGCAGAAACGTTCCTTAACACTTATGTCGTTTCTATTCATTTATATACTGCGCGGTCATTGCAGTTATATGCGCATATTCACGATTTGCGAGGGTGCCCTCTCAGGGCATTGGTTTCTGCCCTATGTGGGAGAATTTCGATTTGTGATTGAGTGAGGTCCGTAGCATAATGGTAGAGCATCCAACCGGCAATTGGAAGGCCCTGGGTTCGATTCCCGGGCGGTTCGCCTCATTTTTCATTGTTCGTTATCTCTCCTCCTCGTGTGCAGAAACGTTCCTTAACACTTATGTCGTTTCTATTCATTTATATACTGCGCGGTCATTGCAGTTATATGCGCATATTCACGATTTGCGAGGGTGCCCTCTCAGGGCATTGGTTTCTGCCCTATGTGGGAGAATTTCGATTTGTGATTGAGTGAGGTCCGTAGCATAATGGTAGAGCATCCAACCGGCAATTGGAAGGCCCTGGGTTCGATTCCCGGGCGGTTCGCCTCATTTTTCATTGTTCGTTATCTCTCCTCCTCGTGTGCAGAAACGTTCCTTAACACTTATGTCGTTTCTATTCATTTATATACTGCGCGGTCATTGCAGTTATATGCGCATATTCACGATTTGCGAGGGTGCCCTCTCAGGGCATTGGTTTCTGCCCTATGTGGGAGAATTTCGATTTGTGATTGAGTGAGGTCCGTAGCATAATGGTAGAGCATCCAACCGGCAATTGGAAGGCCCTGGGTTCGATTCCCGGGCGGTTCGCCTCATTTTTCATTGTTCGTTATCTCTCCTCCTCGTGTGCAGAAACGTTCCTTAACACTTATGTCGTTTCTATTCATTTATATACTGCGCGGTCATTGCAGTTATATGCATATATATATATATATATATGATGAATAAAACCACGAAGGAAAAAAGAAACACAAAGGGGTGCTCAAGCGCTTTCGTCTAATGACATCCTCAGGAACACTGAGGATCCTGAGGATGTCATTAGACGAAAGCGCTTGAGCACCCCTTTGTGTTTCTTTTTTCCTTCGTGGTTTTATTCATCATAAATACTTTTCACGTGTCACTTTCGTGAAATAATTTTTCATATATATATATATATATATATATATATATATATATCATCAAAGTCAACAATGTCAATGTCGACGATGAAAAAGACAATGACGAAATTTCATAAGGAGAGTAATTATGACTAAGCACCGGTACCCTTCTCTTTGCGCTTTCCATTCTTGTTTCTGACGTTTCAGAACTAAAATATTTCCTGACGACGAAAATGAAGGGACGATAAATAGGAAATGCTTTCCACTAATTAACATATTACTTAAAAATACTCAAAATTACACAGAATGGTGTTAAAAGACTTAAATCGTTACAAAAATTAATAATAATAATAATAATAATAATAATGTTTAGGGTTGTCTAATCTCCTTCAACGACAAAAGTTATGTGAGGTAGGAGACCTACAACTTTACGTAAGATTCGAACCACGGAACACTACATCATCTGAACGCAGAGAACGGTCACCCATCCAACTACCGAACAGACCCGAACTCGCTTAATGTCGCTGATCTAACGAGTAGCGGTACTGCGACATGGCCACGGCGTAACTCTTAAAAATCAATAAAAATATGGTGAATGACGAGGTAAGGGCTTGTGTCAATCCTGATTCCATGTTGGTGTTTCACTAAAAAGAGCGAAATAAGTTTTAAAATACACCCACAATATATATATATATATATATATATATATATATATATATATATATATATATATATATATATATATATATATATATATATGTGTGTGTGTGTGTGTGTGTGTTTGTGTGTGTTATATTATTTATATTTAAATAGTAAATGATTGAAAAATGTGGCAGTGCCATCTTTCATGTGATTTTTGGGAAAAGACGATATTTGGCGGACCATTTTCTTTTTCGTGGCACATTTCACCGTTCTCATCATCCATAAGTGAAATTTCAAAATTGATTTACGGTGGCACTGCATGTGCCAAACTCAAAAGTGTCATTTGTACTAATTAATTTTTTTTTGTTATCGTTGCGCACGCGTGTTACGTTTTGTTTTTGTTGCGACATTTTTTATTTTTGTTGCGACATTTTTATTTGGCTAATGGCGAAAGATCAGCGGAACAGTTGGAGATTTCTCGGCCTTACTTCCATTCGTCACGAGAAGACATTTAAGCCAAAATGAATCTTATTCTCAGAGGAAACAAGAGCGTGTTTACTGTTTTAATTAATAATGGAACAATGTAAACAGCTTCAATTTCATGTATTTTCACCTTTTTTATGTCAGTCGGACAGACGAAAATAAAACTGTAGTAAAGTTTAGTGAAATGTAGTAAAAATGTTCGTCATCCAGGTAGTGATGGAGTGCCCGCTTCAGTTACTCACTAAATTTCCCCTCTCGGTTTTGTGTTTACAAATATTTTGAGTCATTTCACTGTTTTCATTTAAGGAATCATCTTAAAGAGTAAATGATAATTTACATCGAAACGTTCACACACACACACACACACACACACATATATCAGTGGCGACTCCAGCTCTTCAAGACTACTCGGGCTCTTTTTAAATTTTCAAGTCTACATATGAGCCGACATTTAAATGCATGACAATAACTTAAGATTATCAATAAAATAAATAAATACATACCTCGGTAAAAAAAATTATTTCAATTTTATTTACTTGAACATAAAGTCGAAGCGTCTTGGTTTTAAAGCAAATTCCTTTAATATTCGGTCATGTAATTCCTTTTTGCTTTCTAAAGCATGTAATTCCTTTTGCTTTCTAAAGTTACAGGTATGGTAAGAAGGAGCTGAATCAGCTTTGTGGTTTCCGACATCGCAGACAATAATCCTAGTTCGTGAAAGACTTCTAAAATTTCATTTGCAGATTTGCATTTTCTAAAGTCACTGTCACGATAAAGATATTTCAATTCGTTAACTAAGGATTTGGAGTCAATTACATTTGGATATTTAGTTTGTAAAGCATTAAGAATACTTATAATATTAAAAATAAATCAGATTATTTAAGAAAAGCGAACAACCTCACATTGCGGCAAAAATCAAACTACACCGCCGCCCAAGGCAGTTGAAGGCATGCTTATCGAAACGTAAAAAGTTACCATGTATCGCCAGAATTAAAAATTGTGCCTCTACAAGGCCGAAGGATATAAGCCCGAGTTGAAATGTTTTTTTCTTTATAAAAAAAATGAATAGGAGGAAAAACGTATTTTATTTAATGAGAATTAGAAGAAGGATTATTATGTAACCATATGCAAGCAAATAATTATTCATTAAAAGAACTTTAAATATACGATATTACTTATACTTTCTCGGGCGTAATGTCTTGCGCCCGAGTAAAGGATCTTGAAAGATTACACGAAAACTTAATGTGTCAATATAGTTTTTTATAGGTTGTAAGGGTATCTAAATGCGCTCAAAATTTGCTTGCATGACGAAGGCTAGACAGAAAAATAATAACATACTACCAGCCAAAAACCATTTTTACAATTTGTATTTAAAACTTTTTTTTAAACTTAAATCCATAAATACACAATTTTATCTCTCATGCTTCTCTTTGCCTCTTGCCTCTCGGGCTCAGCCCGAGAAGCCCGAGTGCAGGAGTCGCCACTGATATATTAGGTCATCCCATAAGTAATGCGGCATTTTAAATTTTTTTTTTTTTCCATTTTTATCATTATTTTACGGATAGAAATGAAACAACTCTTTGAAGTTATTTATATTTAAATAAATATTTATTTAAATATAAATAACTTCAAAGAGTTGTTTCATTTCTATCCGTAAAATAATCATAAAAATGGAAAAAAAATTTTTTTTAAAATGCCGCATTACTTATGGGATGACCTAAATATATATATATATATATATATATATATATATATATATATACACACAGTATGTGTATATATATATATATTATATATAATATATGTGTGTACACAGTGTGTATATATATATATATATATATATATATATATATATATATATATTAGGTTCAGTAATTATTTAGTTCCGCTTATAAACTTTACCGCTGAAAAGGAAAATGTCGAATGCTTGTCATTTCTGGATCTAAAATTTGGAATATACATAGATCAATAATTCAAATTTGAAGTTTTTCGTAAATCTACGAATACTAAATCTTAAGTTAATTTGTATTTTGACCATCATCCCTCCATAATTAAATCTTCAAATTTTTCTTCTATGTTGTGAGTTATGAAATATTATGAAATATTATCTATTAAATTGTTATCCAATTCCATTTCTAGAAAATTGTTTAAGCAAAGCTTTAAAAAATGTATTATAATACTGTAATTGAAAAGGAATTTGATCCTAAACATATCGTTTGCCCGCTTTACCACCTTAATTTTAAACATCTTCCAACCTTATTTAAACAATTGGAATTAACGTAGTCTTTAAGTATAAAAATACTGTTACATAAATAACAGCCCATATAATGCAGCTGGCTCTGTCTACTCGATTGGATGTAAACAATGTGACTCAGTTTATATACTATAGGTCAAACTGGGAAAACTTTAGAAGTCAGAATAAACCAACGCAAACATACGTGTAGGACGGTAAATAACTGTAATGCACTGTTTAATAATATGTACAGATACAATCACAGGATTAATTGGAAGAGTTCTAAAATTCTTATTAAAATAAAAACATAACTGAAAGGAACATTGTGGAATGTGCATTCATACATTTTATAAATAATTTCAATAACACTTCGGGAACGCATAAAATGGACTATATCTTATTAAAATACCTTTTGTCTTTAATTAGTAAGTGTTCATTTTTGGTTAATCCCTCCTAACTATTTGGTTTACGCTGTACAGAGACGCTGTATTTAGTTTTAGCTTCTTGCCTTTTCACTTCATTCCCTGACGAGGTGTACTCAGAGGCGTGTTAAGCTAGCGCGAGGCCCTTCACTTCCTTAAACTCAAATGAAATACGTAACAGTATAACTATGCATTTACAAGTTTTAGAGATTTGGTCGCGGAGTGGATACCACGATGGGTTTACATTCAGTAACGATCATATGAAATATTTTAGGACATGAATTTATGTTTCAAAATATCTTGCCTCGCCTCGAAAAAAATGGAAAATTATCTTAAAAATCGAAACTATTCTAAATGGAAACTATCCTAAAAATTTTAACACTTTATTTAGTAATAAATAATATGACATCGTGGTACGAAAACAAATAAGCCTTTTTTTAACCAAAATATCTTCCCAAGCAAGACTCTTATTGAGAAATCATCATGAATTTTCAATAACATAATTAAAAAACGATCGCCCTAAAGTGCCCTAGCCTTAACATGCCCCTGGGTGTACGTTGAAAACACGAAAGCCCTGAAATCGCTTTTGATTTATCCTTGTGGGTGTGCATCATTTATTTATTTCACATGTTTAATCGCGAAATTCACCCCATATATACATATATATATATATATTGTGTATCGAATATATAAGTGATTCAATTAACTTTATAAATCTTTGATTTGATTTGCACTCACTCCCGCGCGAACCCAGGTTTCTAATACTATAGGAACCCTCTTCCCCAACTCCCTTTATCTTAATGAAGCAGGATGTAATAAGATGAATACAATAATAACCTTTCGATCGTCATAAAACCGATGAAAGATTTTCAGCCTCTGGAGAGATTTCATCGTTGGATTTTGGAGGTTTAAAAGACTAAAAAAGTTTCCGCCTTTATCAAATACATTTATTTTAGATATTAAATGCAAATTATTCTTTAAGTTACTCTTTAGATTCTATATGTTTATATACATTTACTCTCGAGAGTATATTTAAGTGTAGTATCATCATTGGCGACTTATTTGGAACCCTTACAAACAGAGAGAGAGAGAGAGAGAGAGAGAGAGAGAGAGAGAGAGAGTGGAGACAGAGAGATGGTCAGTGGTAATCCATCTACGTCAGTGAAATCTGTGGTTGGAGAATTCGTCTCGTTGAAGCAGGAATGAATTCGGTGTTCATTGGAAGACGATTGAACTGCCACGCTCCGTCGCTCTCCTTCCTTTCGATTTATAGAGGACGAAACGAGGGGAGGACACGGAGGAAAGCGAGGAGGGCAAAACGTTATAGAGACGCCTCTGGACGAGTCTTCATTAGCGGTGAGATGCAATAAGAAATGAATACAAGATTCACGAAATAATGAAAAATGAAGGCGACACGAGCAAAACAATAGTAATTTCAGCTACACAAAATACAAGAAATTAATATACAGTAAAAGGTACATGAACAATTAGATACAATGTATAAGAGACAATATCATTATGCATGAAATAGATTTTATACAAGAAAGAAGAAAGTTTCACGACAATAAAGTACAGTATGAAGTGGATATTAACATTAATACATATATGTTGGAAACAATAATAAATAGAAAATAAATAAGGAATTATAGGCTTTATGCAAGAAGAAATTGATGCAAATTTGAGGTACAAAACATGAAAAACTCGGTTTTACTGAAAATAAAAGTGGATTATTTTCAATTCTAGAAATAGAATAATGAATCACATCTGAAATGACTCCAAGATGTCGTTTCAAGTATTTTCAGATACATAAAGATACACTTCGTAAAGGAATTAAAAACTTACGGGGATTTTAATGGGAACCATTTTGACTTTTGAATGCGTTGAGGGGCGCTCTACCCTTTTATTCTTGTTACGAATCCACCGCCCCCGGATTCGATTCTTAGCGTAAAGAAAAATTGGTTGGCAGATAAATGGTTAAGACGCTGGGCTGTTAATCGGAAGGTCGTGAGATCGATTCCGGACGAGGACTTTGTAATTTCTAATTTCCTTGGTGATCGCCGTTGGGATTCCACGTTAAGCTATAGGCCTAAAGTGGGGCAACAAACTTGACCTTCGTCAGAATGAACAATTCGGACGGAAGCAAAACTAAAATATATATATATATATATACACACACACACACACACTCGTGTGTGTGTGTGTGTATATATATTAACCACGTAAACATATTAAAAGAAAATAGAAAAACTAAATTAAAAATTAAATTAAAAAAGTTTAAATCCTCAAAGCAAAACCTCCCCAAAAAATAATAAAGAATTGTTAAAGAAAAATGCACAGCCAAAGTAGAGCTAAAAATAATGTAAAAACTAAGACGTAAAAATAAAAACAAAGCTTATGGTTTCGGCAGTCAGCAATCACCTTCCTCAAAGACGGGAAATACTAAAAACAAACTCAAATCTAGGGACAGCTGTTCGCAAAACGAGTGAACAAGATTCACAACAATTGACTTTTCCTACCTCTGACAGTCTGACTTGTACTGAATCTTGAAAAATTCAAAATATTGTAAACAAAATTATTCGATACATTCGCGCTTCAATCTGAATTAAAATTCAAGTTTTTAATAGAAATAAAATTGAGAAATGCTTCTTTTTTCCAAATGCCGAAGTCTATCAATAATTCCAACTTTCTCTACACCCATTAAGTGATAAAATGAACGTGTTTAATTTAAATACAATAACCTCACTTGGATAAGATGGAAAGGGAACAAAGGCAATGAAGTGGGAAACTAGCTAGGAGTTAGTGGGACTCGAACCCGAGTACATAGTTGCCGATCACGCCATCCAAAATCCCCTAACAAATAATGCTAATGGTACTAATGCTAATACCAATAGTACTGATAGACTGGATAACAAGTTTCACATCATTCGAAATAAAATGTATTACTCGAGTACTTAAACAAACCAACCAATAAAAATAAACTTTTGTCCTTTCTGTTAGTTTATAAAATTGTTTTTTGGCTCCCTAAAAACCTCTTTTACTTAAATATGTCTCGTATCCCAAATTATGAAAAGCATTCTCGTTCAATTTCCTCCTCTAAATTCTGAGGACCACTAATTCTAAAAGTCCCACAAAAAACTTTGGATGACCCCTTTCTCAACGCTCTCAGTATGAGTCGAAAATGCGCGTACAGTATCGGAAAAAAGTTCGCCTAGAAACAATATTTCTGAACGGCATAAAAAATTACTCGTTAATGTTCTATTTTGTTTGGATATTTCATTCTTTTTTGGTGACGACAATAAAATTTTAAAAAACAAAGCACAATCAGTTATTGATTAGTAATTTTTTATTTTTAGAAATTTTCCGTTTGTTGGCGAACTTTTTGCCAAAACTGTACAGTAAGTTTGTGAAAAATTTTAGTCTGATATTTTGTGGAAGCTCAAAACATCCCTTCTGGTAAAAATCTAGTTTAAAGAACAGGGATTGTGACGCAGGGATTCTTTTGGTGTTTCTGGTTTTTCAAATTTTTGGAGCTTCTTGTGATTCGTTCAGTGGTTTTGAATTTGCTCCTAGTTTTTCGAGGGTCTGAGGAGGTAATTTGATCGCTTCCAAAATTATAAACTCCATTTTTTTTTCAGGTTCGTGCCTTTGGTTCATTTTATTTTATTTTTATCTCTCATTGCGCGTTTTTCTTTTCAAGTTTACGATTGAGTCAAATCGTGTTTATGAGAGTCGAAATCAAACTTTGCGGTTGAGAATGGAGTTCGTCCAAACATCAGCCGCTTTCTCTGCACCCGTTAAGTACTCTGTTTAAGTAGGTTGGTAGGTCTGTATTAAGTATTAGTTTGGTACTTTCGTGTTTACTGTATATTTTATTATTCTGAAATTATACAAAGTTTTTTAGTTTTATTTAGTGAAACGTCATAACATTTTACCTTGATCTCTTCAACAGTGAAACAAAATTTCTAGAAAGCAATGAAAATTATTAAGTGGTAATTTTCTGTTTTCTTTGAGTATTTTATTCTTTTTGGTGACTAATAAATTTCAAAAACAAAATCCAAATTATTAACTATTGGTTAATTTTATGCTTTTCAGAAATTTGGTTTGTGGTCGAACTTTTTGCGGAACTGTACATTCCTCTTCCGTTCTTTAGTTTTCGCTTTTATTATTATATTTAATAAGTTAACAGTTCTGTAGTCGCATTTGTGCTTCCGAGAACCGAATCTGAACTTTATTTCATCCAGAACTGCCGTTGATTTTATCTATAAAAACTCGGTGAAGACAAGTAAACGGCGAATACTAAAAAATTTTTCTCCCCAAAATTGAATAAAAGCAAGAACTATGTCTAAACGACAACAATACCCCCCCCCCTCTATATTTGTGACCTTGACCTTTGATGGCTGATTCTTGTTCGCTACACATCGTCTTCTGACGATACATACTCGTATGAAGTGTCATCAGTTTATGTTGAGCGGTTTAAAAGTTATGGTGGGATACGAAAGTGTGAGAAACGGACCAGTGCAATCCAATATTGCTCTTCCAAATATATTTGGCGGGGCATAATAAAATACAAATACAAATATAGAATTAAAATGAAAAACACATTTCCACTTGTCAGAATCTGACAACTTACACTGTAATTCATTCAGTGCAAGATCTATACAAATAATACGTGTATATTCAGGAAATACAGTTTGTTCTCTATCGTTCCACGCGAAAAAAATTCTTACCTCAATTTTGAAGTAAAGGAAAGAAAAAAAAAATCGAAAAAAAGCGTTTAGGTTCGACTTTGGAAAATATTGATCGCGAGTTCGCATTTCATAACAACCACTGAATAAAAGCCAAGTCTAAAAATGGTGCACGAATATTCGGATTCAATTTTTGGCACTGAATGTCACTAGTAGAAGCGTAAATTCGCTTTATAAGTTTAACTTGCAGTAAATGCGTAATCGACGATTTTCAAAGTAATTTTCACAAGATTCATACCCACAGACTGAAATGGTCCGCATACAACACCGCTGACACTTCACTCTCCTAAAGAGTTTAGGTCAACGTCAGGAAACGGCTGTGGTATGGTTCGCCTCCACATCTGCGGAGGAGCGTTCGCTAAAACAATACAAGTACAAAATCTGCGGATCTCTCTCGTCTACGAGAAATATCGGCTTTCGTCCACTTAGCGAGGGAATCGGTCCGATTCGTGGCTAATATGTAAAAAGGGACATTTCTCGCACTTCCGTGAATAACTCATCAAATTATGATGCGAATTGGGGTAAACTCACGACAAGTACGCGCTCGAATCGGGGCTGCGATTAAAGGAGTATAAATTTTTGTAGAGGATCTCCTCCATTCTAAAGTAATACTGCATTAACCCACAAATTAACATCATAAAATTAACAGTATTGATCGTCCATCATCATTCTCTTTTCCTTTTCTCATAAAGGCTTCATTAAATAACAAAAACCAAATAATTCACCGACTTCATGACCGCGTTGACAAATTTTTATTAATTAAATATAATAGAAATTATTTCAGTAAGTTATATAGAGCCCATTTTTTAATACTTATTATGAATTAACATATTTTCAAAATACTGTCCCAATTTTCTGAATAAATTTTTTGAGGTGCGTGAATACAATAACCACTCCAAAACTCCACGTTTCAAAAAAAAAAGAAAAAAAAAAGGTAAAAAAAAGACTGAAAGAAAATTTGGCGACTCAAAAAGAGAAAAAAAAAAAAAATTTGTAACAAGAAAAAATTTTTAATTTACATATTTTTTTCACTCGAACTCGTAGAGGAAAATATTTATTAGAGAGAATAAGTGAATTATTTCGGAATAAAGTTAATTACTTGAATATAAAAACATATTCCGATAATAATGATGCGTTCCAATGTCTATTTTGGAAATGATATTGTACAAAAGAAGGAAGAAGTAGTATCGCGCCGAGTTATACGGTGAATGTCAGAGAGAACGAAATTACCAACACTGATTCAATTAAAACTTTCTTTCATATTCTGTGATCAATAAAACATTTCATCTAAAAATAAAACGCGAGCAAAAAAACAGAGAATCCCGTTTTTTATATGAACTTCAAGGGAAACTCGAATAAATGTTGACATAATTTTAAAATGCATTTGAGAAATTATTATTATTATTATTATTATTATTATTATTATTATTATTTTTATTATTATTATTATTATTATTATTTTTATTTTTATTATTATTATTATTATTATTATTATTCATCCCACTTTTTATTTAATTATTTTTATAATTTTTTTCAAAGTCAAGTTTCAAATCTGAAGAAATAAATTAATGTTCAATTTCTTTCCTTTCATTTTCTTATCTTTATTATTATTATTATTATTATTATTATTATTATTATTATATTTTATATTTATATTTATTTTCGTTGCACAATTCTAGTATTTTTTTCTGTATTTTTCATTCGTTCGTGTCTCGTTGATCGCATATTTTATTTTTATTTTCATCGTATATTTACTGTACACAATAATATTTTATATTGTATTTTTATCGCATATTTCTGTATTTTTTATTGTATTTTTACCCTACTTTTACGATACTTTTATCGTACCTTTATTTCCTTTGATCCCTCCAACCGTGATCTTACTCCCTTACCCGTAATCGCATGACAGACGGATTAGAGCGTAGGGACCTCAGAGATGGAAGAAGGGGCGCGAGAGTGCCAAGAGTGGCCCCGCTGACGATTCTTTGGCTCCGTAATTATCATTAATTTTATTGCATTTGGCGAGCGAGCCACGAACGACTCTCCCTTTGATCTCTCACTCAATTGTTATAACAAATGGGGACAGAGGGCGCTAATTGAAAGCTTCTTACGAGAAAGAACGAATACACCGCGACGTAGCTCGTGAGGAGGTCAAATGTGAACGAGGAATTTTATCCTTGTTATGTCGCGCTCAAACGTGATTTAAAGCTTTTGAATCGGTAAAGGTTATCAATTTGGAACCTCATTTTAAGAAGGTGTCAACGTGAAATATTTATTTATTTCTGTTATACCTTAATACCAAAGTCAGTTTTAAAATACGCCATAATTATAAGCTAGTGTTACGCTTCAGTAACTTCATTTAATAAACTGTTTAAATAAACACTTATTTTAATGGAATCCATCACAATATTTAAAAGAATTAATTATTTAAAATCCATCAATGATATAGGAAATAAAGATGCTTCCTTTCTTTTTACATATTTTATATAATTTTTACACACTTTACATATTCTTTACAGATTTTCACATATTTTTTGCATATTTTACATATTGCGTTACCGTTAAAAATGTTTTTATTCTCCGTTTGAAATAACTAAAAATACGACGTTCTATAGAAATTGTTTTAAGTTACAGTAAGGAATTGCTGTCGCCCCAAAATTACTGTTCCAAAGTCTCTTTATATATACGCACGCAACTCATTTTGTCCATTCAACTCCAAAAATGCTTTCCATGCTCCCCTATTTCCATACTGCAATGAAAGTGTACAGCAATTTTTGAAGCCGATTAGACAGACTCAAACAATTTGCAATTATCAAATTGGTATTATTATTATTATCAGTTTAAATCTGTTAAAGTAAACTAATTTTACATTATCAAATAATAATGATGATTTCAATCGCTATAATTTGCCTTCTATTCGCTTTAAAGCAGTGATGCACAAACCCTGGCCCGCGGGCCAAATGTGTCCCCCACGGGTCTTTTCAGTGGCCCCACGGGTCTTTTCAATTCAATGAAAAAGTTAGAATATAAAAGTGACCCAATTTATGACTTAGATGGAAAGTAAGTAGGCTAATACATTTAGTTATTTTCTTCGCTTGGCCCTCACATCAAAAAAGTTTGTGCACCACAGCTTTAAAGGAAATTAACCTTCGCTTGTTTTTATTATAGTGTCACGTTGAATTAATAATATTAATTCATGATAATTATTAATATAAAATTCAACATACTTTTTAATAAAATTTACGGAACGGATTTCATATAAATTAAAAAATATCTTTAATGCAAATATTAAAAATGTAAATCCAACCCATTTTTTTCAGTGACACGTAACATGCTAAATTTTCTCTTATTTGGATTTTACATAATGAAGTAAATTTCTCGCTCTGCCCCACGCGTCGAAAAGTGTGTTGAAATGAAACAAAATCAGTGCAGTTCACTTTGAACGTGTATTACAACGCTTTACACTTTTATGTATTACTAAATTACTACATTCATCCTCTAGCAATAGCGAAAATGCTCTTCTCTAATATGAAAGGAATCTAGAGAAAATCCATTTGGACGAAAGATTCGTAGAAATTGAAAACCGTCTAACTTTTCTTTTGTGATAAAGAATTAACCCTTTTTACGCTCACACGAGATGAACGCAGTAAATGACATCTTCGAAAAAAATTTACCAACAAACCTACAATTTCTAAACAGCATAAAAAAATTTCTAATTGGTGATATTCTGTTTTGCTTTGGATATTTTAGTTTTTTGGTCACAATAATAAAATTTCCAAAGCGAAACCGAACCAATACTAAATACTAATTTTTTATGCTTTTAAAAAGCGAACTTATTCTGAACTTTATACGTAACAAACCTATTCTCCGTTTACCGATGATACGGCAACAGCCGCTATTCCATCCTACCCTTTAATTACGGTATGCCAAATGGCATCAAAATACCGCTGCCGTATTTCGGTACAGACAGAATAATAAAATGAATGCATATTCCCTTTAGGGAAAAGGGGGACAAGGAAATCTCCCTAAACTATCAAATCTGAATTACCGATGGCGCTCTCAAACTTCATACCATTAAATTGTCGCGTATGTGACATTGTGAGGGGTACCTTGGTCGTTACATCGATTTCTCTATGTATTATCACGGTAAAGGATTTGCCTATTACGAGCGGAAGAGGTTAACAGTAAGTAATTAACCCGCTGGCGACTGATATTAATCTTATTCGTTTCGGCGAAAGGTCTTGGGGTGGAAGGGATGAAACGAAGAGAGGGTGTTCACTGTTCAACTAGATCTAACCATTTATTTACTCTATATCAATTCAAATCAGTAATAATTAAACAATGTTAACTATTAAATCATTATTTCAATAATGAATTACAGTTACAAAATATAAGTGTCATCATCTTGTGTACGGGGCTCCAATAAACCTTAGCCCATGGCCTAAACCATTAGAGGTACAGTAAAACTAAACATACCTTACAAAAGAGAATTTAATCCTGCATTTAATGAGAAACAATTAAAACTTGGTGTTCCCGCCATTGGCTTCCAAGACAGCCTGAATTCGCTTTGGGTAGCTTGCCAAAAGTGACGTGAATAGGTCTTGATCGTTACGCAAATTTGCTAAAACAGTTTCAATGTATTGCGTCATTGTATCCTTCGAAAATCGATTTGCTGCAGGTTCTTGAAACAAGAGACATTCAACCTTGTCTTTTATAACTGATCCAATGTGTTCACAGACGTTCAGGTCAGGAGAATTTCCTGGCCATTCTTCATTTCCAAAGAAATCGATCTCATGGTTCCGCAACAACTGTTGAGTGGCTAATGCCTTAAAGCAGGGGGCCTTATTGTGCAGAAGTGTGACCTGATCGACATCCATAACATTGTTTGGGTTTCTTAGAAAAGGAATGACATGCTGGGATAGAATAATATCACGAAAATACTGTCCATCCCAACTCTGACCATTTGGCTTCAGCACCCACATGAGCTTCTTTGCAGTGAACAAAACAAACACACCAACACAGTCTGAACTTTTTAATAATTTGCGATAATGTTCATTGTCATCGATTTCATCTGGTGTTGTGGCCCACACTCGATCATTTTGGTAGTTAGGCCGACGTGTTACGTAAACAAAAAATTCATCGGAGACAGCTAAATGCATGAAATCATCCACATCCCAATCTTCAAGATAATGGGGAACCACATTCTGTCATCGATGTTAAGTTGAGTTTTTCTTGGCTTTGGAAGTTCATGCCAAGGCTTTAAATCTTGCCTATGACGGTACAGTCGAATGATCTCACCACTAACGATCTTTCCTCTCAACACTTCGATCTCTCTAGAAAGTTTAGCACAGCTGTTTTTCCTCTTACGCTTACCGCTTTCAATGATGTCCTTTGTTTCCTGAGAGAGTGGCAAATTTGGGCGCCCAGATTTGGTTGTATCCATTTCACATTCATCCAAAGTTTTATTCCAATTTCTTTTGACGAAGTCCTCACTTCTTCGCAACTTTTTGGCAACCCATGAACGTGTTATAAAGGTGGCTCCAGCATCACGAGCTTCCCGAAATGTTATTGCTCGTACGCGATCTATCACACGTTGCCTCTCCGAATCACCAATTAATTGAGAAGCCATTATATTATCACTTTATCAGCTAGAGTAATTTTAATACCTACAATAAATAAAGAATTTTATATATTTTTATAATCACTAAAAACTATTTCAATATAAGTAAACATGTAAGCTGCAAATGAGGGGGGCTAAGGTTTTTTGGAACCCCTTATATAAATTGGGTAAATGTATGTAATTATTGTCACGAAAAATTACTCCAATGACTCGTATTTGGCACTTCTTAAGATGCAGTACTTAAAATCCTATGACTTAACATCACTAATTCTTCTTCTCTATTTTCTATACTTATTTTCTTAACAAAATAATAATAGTAACAATAATAATAATAATAATAATAATAATAATAATAATAATAATAATAATTATTATTATTATTATTATTATTATTATTATTTGAAGTATACTGATCTTAACAGAAACTAAAATCGGAGTGAATAATAAATACTCTCAAATTTATTACCAAAATTTTACACAGATGTGAACCGGCGTTTTTAACCGGAATCGGAATGATAGATTCCTTTTTTGCCGGAAATCGAATCCGAATCGGTATTGAGATATCCATAACGTAATAACAATAACGAAATAAGCCCAACTCCATAACCATGACAACGGAACCAATTAATTAATGAAAAAAAACATTTAAAAACCATACGAATATGACAACCAGAATCCAACCTGCTCCCGTGGCCTTCTGCCCTTCCTGCATAATTTAACTTTCAAAAATTTAAAAAGGAAGCTGATCTGTTGCAGCGACCTGTAATTTTGGCCTGATTATTTAGAGAACGGAAAGGAATTCAGTATAGCTTTTATGTCTTTCTTAAAAAGTAAAATTCCAGTATATATATATATATATATATATATATATATATATACGGTATATATATATATATATGTATATTTAAATTACTTTTAAAAAGTATTTTTTAATTTGTAAGAAAAAGTCTCCCCTTGTTGTATTTTAAGGAAGGTTGAGACGAAAATTGGAAGAGATGTTTGTCCTCTGGAAATTTCCAAAAAATTTTCGAGGTAAAATATTTGTTTACATTTTTCCTTTATTTTAATTCTTTGTAATTACTAAACCTTCATTTAGACTCTGAAGTATTTATTTACTCTTTAGAAATCATATGTAAGCAATTAAAATTCATGAATTTGTGTTTTGGAGGATAATCCGAATGAGTTTTCATTATTCTTTCATACTGGTACATTCAAACATATAGCGACATTCTTTAAAAAAAACACTACATTACGGCCGTATGCAGGTCTATGTTTTTCCAGAGAACTCCAGTGTAGTTTCTGTTTGTCTGTTGCCCTGTTTATGGAGATTATTCGCAATCTCAATTGAACGATTTACAGTAATTGTTCATTTTGCACTCTAAATGTATCTGAGCATTTCGCTAAACATAGTGAAAGATAGTGCTAAGAACACTTTGATCGGTGCTATGGGTTTCTGGAAGAAAGCCAGTATTCCAACTGCGCATGAACATAATCTTATTAAGTGGTTGCTCAAACTTCATTCTGAATGGAAAGCATTACAAAAAAGTGAGTCCCATCGATCTCAAAAGCAAATTTCCAATGAAACGCACTTCACATCACGGCTCAATAAACTATTTGACAGTGCACAAGAGAATGCTCTGTCTATGATAAAAATAGAAGAAGAAAAGAAATTTCTTATTGCTCAGCGCAGTGGAAGAAAAGGTCACATAGCTGGCATTGATAAAGTGACAATAATCAAGGAAAGAAATAAGATAATTAGAGAGCAAAATTTTTTTTAGCCGCAAGAGAAAACAAAAGAGAAATACAACAACTAAGCAACGTTGCAACGATGGATTGAAGTACCAGTAGTGATAACGAGTCGATCCATTCGGAAAATAGTACATCTCAAAAATTAAAAAGTTTTTCTCAGGGTGACACCCAACTACAATTGAAGAAAGCAAGCCCTCAAAACATAATGACTCCCGAATTAGCGCAAGCTCTAGACCGTACAAAGACCAGCAACCGAGCAGCAGCGCATATCGTTGCTGCTACGACAAAAAGTTTAAGATATGATGTACAGGGTGTCCCGTAAGTCTGGACCCATAGGGAAAAATAATAAAATTACAAAATAGTCCAAAAATTTATTACATAATCTGTTCAAAGTGTCCGCCGTTGTGTCGCACACATAGTTGAAGACGCAATCTCCACTGCGACAGCACTTTCTGAATCACAGTCGCAGAAATTTCTTGACACGCCTCCACAATGCGTGCTTTAAGGTGGAAAATGTTCTGAAGTTTGACCTCGTACACTTTGGCTTTCAAGTGGCCCCACAAATAAAACTCCAGCGGAGTAAGATCATAATAAAAAAATAATAAAAATAATAATAAAAATAATAAAAAAATATATTATAAATAAATTTTTGGACTATTTTGTAATTTTATTATTTTTCCCTATGGGTCCAGACTTACGGGACACCCTGTAGAGTCACTATCGATCAATAAAGATTCTATTCGCACTAAAAGGATGAAAATTAGAAAAGAAGCTTCAGCTAATATCATTGAACACTTTGCTCCAGAAACCCATTAGTAGTTCACTAGGATGGGAAAATGCTACCTGATATCACAGGAAAAAAGTATGTCGGTCGTTTGCCTGTGGTAGTGACTGGTAAAGATATCGGCAAGCTTCTCGCAGTCCCTAAACTTACCTGCAAAAGCAATTGCAAAGGCTGTTGTTGAAACTGTAAAAGAATGGAATTTAACCAACCAGATCAAAGTTATGTCGTTTGATACCACGGCAAGTAATACAGGAAAGAGAGGAGATGCCTGCATCCTGATTGAACAAATGTTGGACAAAAATCTTCTGCACCTAGCCTGTGTCATCATATCCATGAGATTATAGTTGGAAATGTATTTGGCGTCCTTTTTGGTCCCTCATCAGGACCTGATATTGCTTTATTTAAGCGATTACAGCTAGAATGGAGTAACATTGATAAGAGTAAGCTTGAACCAGTGATTGGTCATAAAGAAGTGACCTTAGACCTATCTGAATGGACAGAAAAATTGAATTCTGTAAAACTAACCTAGAAGAACGTCAACCAAGAGATGATTACCGAGAAACCTTAGAATTAACATTGTTGTTTCTGGGAGAAGTACCCCGACGAGAAAGAAGACTGATGCAACCAGGTGCTCTACATCGTGCACGTTGGCTAGCAAACGTAGTTTATTCTATAAAGATTTATCTTCTCTGTTCACAGGTTCGTCTAACATCAAGAGAAATATCATCTTTAAGAAGATTCAATTTATTCACCACAAAGATTTATGTAAAAGCATGAGTAGTATAGCCGCGTTTGGGTAGAGGAATTTGGGGTGCTTTGAAATTTGTCCCCTAGAGGCCTTCGCCTCCGTTATAAGGGGCCCCCTTCCTTAAGTTCCGAACCCATTTATGGGGCCTCACAGGTCTTAATGACGGGCACTTGCCCCTGGAGGGGCCCCCTGAAGGCCTTCGACTCCGTTATAAGAACCCCCCTTTCCTTAAGTTCCTAACCAGTTTATGGGCCCTGAAAGGTCTTAATGAAGGGCACTTGCCCCTTGAGGGGGCCACCTCCTCCTTGTGTGAAAAAAAAAAGGATTCATCCTCGCCTTCCTTCACGAGAAAAAAAAAAATTCTCCTGTGGGGTTCTTTCACGGTCTTTCATGAGACAAACAAAATCAAACAAAAACAAACAAACAAACAAACACAGACAAAAGCAGACAAAGACAGTGTTTGACACTCAGTTTTGAACTTATACCCTTAAACATTAGAAATGAAAACTTAAAATTAATATTGGATAAAGGGTTTAACCCTTTAAAGGTGGCTACATGATGCAATAGTAGCAAAACCTTGAAAATGTTATATATTAGTCTTCTTTACCAGCTTTATACATTTCTATTTAGAAATTTTTTAAAAAATTATTTTTACATTGTTATTTTTTATGTTCCCAAAATGGGAACGTTGGCATATTAAGCTATATAGTCTGGAAGCCAAACCAGGATTTTTGTCCTGACCCAAAATTCTTGGTTAAAGTTTTTTCTCTGCTGATTACACTGGTCTGCATGAAAATCGATTTCTTTATTTTGAGTTGTGATTCTGAAGCAGTTCGCTGCGCTGAATTCAAAAATGCTACCAGTTTTTTTCTATCACCCACAGTTTTAAAGTTATTAGCAAAACAATTTTGGGGCGTTTCGTAATTTTTTTACCTTTTTTATCTTTAATTAATTTCGTTTTTTCATATTTTTCAGATAGATAATTCTAACATTACGTCTTCAAAATTTTAATAATGGCTTCTAGAGGATGTACCCATAGTCCAGACATATTTTGTTATATTTGTGGTCGGTATGTTGTTGTAAAGCAAAGGACAAATGTAACGACCTTCATTAAGAGAGCTTATCATGCTTATTTTGGAATTAAATTAGGAGATCAAGACAAAAGTTGGGCTCCACACAAGGTTTGTCTTACGTGTGTTGCGGCACTAAGGAATTGGAGCAAAGGTAAAAAGAAAAGTTTGCCATTTCGGATCCTTATGGTATGGCGCGAGCCTAGAAACCATACCGACGACTGCTACTTCTGTTCTTGCAATGTTAAAGGTTATAATGCAAAGAATAAAGAGAGCCTTCAATACCCAAGTCTTCCATCTGCAATAAGGCCGGTACCCCATGGTCCAGAAGTTCCTATTCCCCGCCCACCCGAGAGTCTGGATCAATACAATTCAGATTCTGATTCAGCTCCAAATCCAGACAATGATGATGTTTATGAACAGCCAACAGCTGACCGAGATCCTCCTAAACCATTAACCCAAGCCGAACTAAATGACTTAGTCAGGGATTTGAATCTGCCTAAGGACTCTGCAGAACTTTTGGGGTCTAGATTGCAGGAGAACAATTTATTGGCATCCGACACATACTTCGCTTGGTACAGAAATCGTGAGAAAGACTTCGTGCCTTTTTTCGAAGATGGTCCCTTGGTATTTTGCAAGGACATCACAGGATTAGTATGCAAGCTAGGCATCGAATACCAAACCAGTGACTGGAGGTTGTTTATAGATTCCTCTAAAACCAGTCTAAAAGGAGTGTTACTGCACAACGGTAACAAATATGCATCAATCCCAGCGGCCCATTCTACTCATTTAAAAGAGACCTATGATAACATGAAACTGCTTCTGGAAAAAATTCCAGTATAAAAATCACAGATGGATATTGTGTGGGGATCTCAAAGTCCTTTGCATGTTACTTGGGCAGCAATCAGGATACACTAAGATGCCATGTTTCATCTGCGAATGGGATAGTCGAGCACGTGACCAGCACTGGAAGAGGAAAACTTGGCCTCCTAGAGAGAATCTTACCCCAGGATCAAAGAACATTTTACGTGAACATCTAGTTGAACCAAATAAAATCCTCCTACCACCCTTGCACATTAAGTTAGGCTTGATGAAGCAGTATGTCAAAGCATTGAATAGAGAAGGTGAGTGTTTCAAGTACATTTGTTCAAAATATCCAAAGATTAGCTACGCGAAAATAAAGGAAGGTGTTTTTATAGGTCCTCAGATTAGAAAGTTATTGACAGACGATCATTTCCTGAACACAATGACCAATAAAGAAAAAGAAGCATGGCTTGGTTTCAAAGATGTTGAAAACTTCTTGGGAAACTACAAAAGCCAAACTTATGAAAGACTGGTGGAAAATATGCTTAAAAAGTTTTGCGCCTTAGGCTGCAACATGAGCCTGAAAGTTCACTTCTTATTTTCGCATCTTGACCGTTTTCCCGAAAATCTCGGAGATGTCAGTAAGGAGCAAGGGGAACGATTTCACCAGGACATCAAAACCATGGAAAGAAGATATCAAGGAAGATGGCATACAAATATGATGGCGGATTACTGCTGGTGTCTGCAACGAGATCAGCCTAACGCACAGCAGAAGAAAACATCAAAGAAGCACCGGTTTAGTCGTCATTAGTCAGATCTACCTTCGTAGTCTTAAGTCTTTGGAATAAGTCCTGAAATGTTTGCAAGTAAAGAAGGTAAATATATTTTGTTTCTTTCAGTTATTTTTTTATTCTTTCATAAACAAGTAATATGCTTGTTCAAGAGCTAGGAGCTATTTAATTCTGCTTTAATTAGGTTTTACTCTATCACCTAAAGATTTCGTGCTACAAGGGGTGTTGTAATACCTCATCTGTCCCCAAATGTTAACCACCCATTGATGGGAGGGGAGAGAGTATTTTGCTGGGAACGGGACTGGTTGTTATATATATTTACCCTACATTATTATGTAAGCGTTACTGTAGTCTATCACAACAAAATTTATGGTTTAGCACGTGCAATCCAATGTTGGTCTCGATAAGATGGTTCACATTTGGGGATAAATGGGGATTTATGACACACCCTGTAGTAAGAAAACCATACGTGATAAGGAAAAACTAACTATATTTTTGAGATCAGCGCACTCAAAGTATATAGATTATAGAATCACCAACTAGTTTGTAAAAATCGATTGACAAGTTTTCAAATGTGTACTGGTGTTATTTATCTTTGGGGGTGCATATAATGAGATCCATGAGGGTATGGAGGTTACATCCTTGGGCAATTTGAGATATACAAGATGGTCACCAAGAATACGAAAATATACCCGAAAATCAGTTTTCAGCATTTCTTCACAACCACTCATCATGCAAATACAAATAATACATGTTTTTCTATGTTTTGGGCCATGGCAAATCTAATTTCATGATCATTTTAATTCTAGGATTGATAAAAAACAATATGGCGACCATATTTACCGCAAAATGGTCACTAAACCCACATAACTTGAGTAACACATTTATTAGAAAATAGTGACATCGTTCAGTATAGAGTTATGATAAAACTGATTCACATACATATATACATCATGGATTTCAATTACTTACAATAATATATTATTCCAGCACACAAAATTCAAGATGGCTACCATAATACACAATTCAGCATTATAACCATTCCCGTTGATTGCCTTTTAATACAGAAACATTGATATAGCAAAAATTCTAGCAATTATTAATTAACAATACAAAGGTACACAAATGCAGATTGCAACAGTCGCATCTCAAGGAACCCCTATATAATCATGAAAATAAACAGGGAAAAACAGAGAGAATCGCGAAAATAGGTTGATAAAATATAATTTATATTAGTGGTGGACCGGATGTCCGCATCCGCATCATTTTTAACATCCGCATCCGCACTTCTTACTGCGGATGCTATGCGGATATTACCTCTATTAAATTATGCAATTTACAATTAAATTAGCTTATAAAGTAGCTTATAAGGCCCAGTCATGCACATTTCATGTAAAGTATTAATTATTAATGAACAAACAAATATATAAACCTCAAAATATAAATACCTGGTAACACAGAAAATTGAATTTTCTGTGGCTGAAACTCTTGAGAAAGTTAATTTTTATCATAATGAAAACATTAATATTAATTTTAATTCTTATGCATATAATATTAATATCACGAAATTTGAAAAATTATGTCATATATTCATAATTCTATATTATATTGATAGATTAACTAAATATCCGCATCTGCATCCGCGGATATCGAAATTAAAAATCCGCATCCGCAGATGTTGAAAACTGACATCCGGTCCACCAATAATTCATATATTAGCATTATAAAAACTAGAGGAGGCCTGGCCTCCCATGCCTCTTCTGAAAAGCCGTCTCTGCCGATTTGTGAAGATTGGGTATGCGTAAATTTCATTCATAAAGTATTACTATTACTATTTTCTTTGCTTTGCTAAGTTCTTTCTTTCTTTGCTGTATGTATATATTTGTGTATATAAATACAAAAACTTCACTTTTCTACGTGAAGGTCAAAATATGATAATAAAAACCCACTCTAATAGAGAGAGTTTATTTCCACAACAGTTTCGATGCCCACTGGCATCCTCTTCGGGTGAATACAGAAAAACGAATGAACCAAAAACAAGAGGGAAAACAGTCCAGGAACCATTAAGAAATTCGCACCTAGGTTAGATCCCGTTCTCCCGACACCGGAAAGGCATTTTTATTAAAGGGACCCGCTTATAAGTACATTCGCACAAATTTAAAACTATCTTCTTGTTCTATACATACAGATGACACTGTGGCAACCCCGTCGGGGGAACGGGATCTAACCTAGGTGCGAATTTCTTAATGGTCTCTGGATTGTTTCCTTCTCGCCTTTGTCATTCGTTTTTCGGGTTTATAATTTCTGTATAATAGACAACAATGTAATAATCAATGTAATAATAAATTTATAATTTCTGTAATAAATAATAACACAATATTAAATGTAATAAATGTAATAATAAATGTAATAATTATGTAAAAAAAAAATATAGAATCTGTATTTATAGAACAAGAAGATAGTTTTAAATTTGTGCGAATGTACTTATAAGCGGGTCCCTTTAATAAAAATGCCCTTCCGGTGTCGGGAGAACGGGATCTAACTTAGGCGCGAATTTCTTTATGGTCCCTGGACTGTTTTCCCTCTTGTTTTTGGTTCATCCGTTTTTCTGTATCCACCCGAAGAGGATGCCAGTGGGCATCGAAACTGTTGTGGAAATAAACTCTCTCTATTAGAGTGGGCTTTTATTATCATATGTGTGTATATAAATGATGCGGGCTGCTGCAGAGATTGTCTGTAGGTCGACCCTGAATTATCGTTCGAATTCACATAAACTATATATATATATATATATATTATATATATATATATATATATACATATATATATATATATGTATGTATGTATATATATATATATATATATATATATATATAAATATATATATATATATATATATACAGGGTGGGCCGTAAGTTTCCATACATAGGAAAAATAAACATTTTTTTATGGACAACCATTTTTATTTATATAATATGCTCTACATGGTTGCCATTGTTTTGAAAACACATTTCAATACGTGTTCCCCACTGTTGATGAACACGCATTAGCACAGTTGACGTTATGCTTGTAATGGCGTTGGTGATACGTTCCTTTAGATGATTTATGTCTCGTATCTTTTCCTGATACACCATGGCCTTCAAGTGCCCCCAAAGATAGAAATCAAGGGGGGTGAGATCTGGGGATCTGGGAGGCCACTCCACAGGACCACGCCGACCAATCCAAGCATCCGGAAACTGCTGATCCAAATACCGACGCACGTGAAGACCATAATGAGGTGGAGCTCCATCTTGCTGGAAGTAAACTGGGAAGTTACCTTCCTCGTTTAGCAGGGATGGGAAAATCTCTTCTTGCAACATGTTAAGATACCTTTCGGCATTAAGATTTCCACTGACAAAAATTGGTCCAATAATTCTGTCACCCCATATCCCGGCCCACACCATCACTTTACCGGCACCTTGCATCTTCGTCGGACTCAGGCAGTTAGGGTTAGCATTACTCCAGTAACGTATGTTTTGCCGATTAACCTCTCCATTGACGTAAAAATTTGCTTCATCAGTAAACAAGATCTTAGTTGAAAAGTTTGCATCCTCCTTCACTTTGGTTAATGCCCATTCACAGAATTCCATCCGTCTATCCGGGTCGTCTTCACTCAAATGCTGTGCCATATGCAATTTGTATGGATGCCATTTGTTTGCTTTCAAAATGCGCCTGATACTCGATCTGCTGACACCACTTTCTGCAGACAACCGTCGTGTACTTTTTCTGGGACTCCGTGTAAGCGCTGTAAGTATCGTAGCTGTTGTGTCTTCATCGGTGGCTGTACGTCTTGGACCACTTCGCGGTTGATCTGCAACATTTCCAGTTTTCTGAAACTTGTTAATAAGTTTTGCCACAGTGTCGTGTGTGATGTTCGTTCCATGTTGTCTGTTAAAGTTCATTGCAACCATGCGACTGCTTCCCGACCCAGCCATCAGTATGATTTCAATTCGTTGCTCTTTCGTCAAACGCATATTCTTAGGGTATCTGAAACATAAAAACAAACGTTTAATTTTTCCTATGTATGGAAACTTACGGCCCACCCTGTGTATATATATATGTATATATATATATATATATACATATACATATATATATACTTTATGTATCTCCTCGTTAACCTCGTTGATGTTCCGTGTGATGGTCTCTCTTCACATGAAGGTCAAGTTGGTGTTCCATCCCCTAGGCCTGACTTGATTGAAGGGCGAGTTGGTTTCTCGCTTTGTTTTCGTTATCTGATTTTGTGTTTCGAATTTCACATCATCGGTCATTATTACAGTTCGTGCGCTTTCATGCTTCTCTGATTTTCCGCGTCTCTCTGGGGTACAACATGCAGTTTGTTTAAGTTCCTCATTTCTACCATATCTCAAGAGCTGAAATTTCTCGATGTTAAATGTCATATTGTTTTCTTCTGATCTTTTGTATATTTTATTCGGAGCACCGACAATTCAGCGCAGGACAATTCAGCGCCGACAATTCAGCGCCGACAATTCAGCGCAAAGACAATTCAGCGCAAGACAATTCAGCGCCGACAATTCAGCGCAAGTCAGTACAGTTAAAAGTTTATTTAAAAATAATAAAAATAAATCGCAATAAATAAAAAAGAGAAAAATTTGTATATTTATATATATGCTAAATTGGGTCTGTATCGAAGGAGTGACATTTCAAAGGAATGACATAACAAAGGAGTGACATAAATACCGTAACGAAGGAGTGACATAACGAAGGAGTGACAAATCGGAGATAAAATTCAAAGGAGTATAATTATTAAAATTTTATTTAAAAAAACAAAATTTGTTAGAATTGTTAAAATTAAGATTTTATTTCAAAAACTAGAAACCTAACCTAACCTAACCTAACCTAACCTAACCTAACAGTTGCAAGCCTCTCTTCCTTCTGGATTTGTTCTTTCTTCTTCTTTGTTGGTATTTTCGCGCTGAATTGTCTTGCGCTGAATTGTCTTTGCGCTGAATTGTCTTGCGCTGAATTGTCGGCGCTGAATTGTCCTGCGCTGAATTGTCGGGTCACGATTTTATTCGTATCCCCCTGCAAGCCCTCCACTTCATTTACATCGCTTGATTTTCCTGGTGATCTTTGTATCGTCTGCAAAGGATGTTACTATACTGCTGGTGTTTACTTCACTGTCTAATATCCGTTAGCATGATAATGAAAAGTAGTGGATCCCATACTCCCAGTACTGTACCTTGTGGTACTGAGCTACGTACTCCGATTCTGATGATGATATACCTTGAATTTTGACGACCCGTAGACGTTCTCTGAGGAAGCTGTAGATCCATTTTCTCACTTTGCCTGATATTCCCATATATTTCATTTTATGTGCTATTATACCATGAAAACATTTGTCGAAAACTTTATCAAAATCCATGTATAATGACATCGTAGTTGTCATTGCCTTCCATTACATCTACGATATTGATATAGTGCTCTGTTAGTTGTGATAGGCATGATCTACCTGTTCGGAATCCGTGCTCATTTTCGGCGAATCTTTCCAGTGTCTCCAAGAAAGCGAAGATTTTCTCTCTAACTATTCATTCAATTACTTTGATGAGGTGGGTCGCCAGTGACACTGGTTCTTTGCTTGAGATCTACCCCGTCCTTTATACATATATATACGGACAATGTTTGTTCTTTTCAAGATGCTCGATATTTCCCCAGTGTCTATGGATGTTCTCCATATACAGTACCAAGTTATAGCTATTTCATATTTACAAATTTTAATCAATAATGCGTTCCAATTGTCCGGAATTGCAGCTGAATGCGATTTCATTTGCCTTATAGCTCTCGCTACATCTTCTGGGGTAAAATCAAAGCCTGTTATACACGCTCCTTGCAATTTCTCTTCAAAGAATGCATCTATGTCGGGTATCGCTTTGTTGCTTTTTTGGTACTGAAAACTGATTCATACTGGGCTCTCATTGTTTCAGATATTTCTTTTAGATCGTCATTTAGTTCATTATTTCTCTTCCTTGAGATCCCGATGGCTTCGCATGTTTTTGTTTCCCTTTTCGCATAGAAGTAATTGGGATTTTTCTTTTATTGCTTATATATATATATATATATATATTAGGGTGTTTCACTCGTACAGAGGAAAATATCAAAGGACAATAATTTTCTCCACTTTGCTTGTGCTTTTATTCCTTTTCATGTAAGAAAGATGTGCACCAATTTTGAAAACGATTAAGTGAAATTTAGGGGTCGCACACATTTGAACCTTTTATAATAAACAATTTTCTTCAGTTTTATGAAAAAATTCTCCCTCGGAACCACGGAAAATGAAAAATTCTAATAATAAAATTGGAAAATTCAAATCAATACACATTACACAATACAATACAATTTAATAATACAAAATTTTATTCAGTGTTACAAAAGAATTCTCCCTTGGAAGCACAGAAAATAAAAAAACTCTCGTATTAGAATCAGAAAATGCGAATTAATTTTTGAATTGGTACAAGGACGTTCCCGCCTTGGTTCTTTTCGGCACCTCCTTTCGATGATGTTCAACAATCCGCAACAAGAATTGTTTTTGCTTCTCGTCCTTGACTGATTCATTGAATTGCTTGATTAATGCAATTCCCCTCTCCGCTGTGTCGTTTACGACTTTCAGCGCGTTGACTGACTCTCTCAAGCCGTCATTTTTGGTGTACTCCTCTACGTTGTCGACATCCCCGACGCCGAAGTTGTCCAAGAATGTCTTCGTCCTTTGAGTGACGAAGTTGCTCAGATCCTTGCCTTCAAAAGTCAGGTTTTTCCACTCGAGTCGTTTGAATTCCTTCCTCGACGCAGGTTTGTTCAAGGCCTGGAGCATCTTTTCTTTCTCATTTGGCGATATCCGTTCATCAAGGAGAGCCAAGCCGACTAGAGTCTCCGAGAGATACCATAGATGCCTTTTGGCAACTCTCAAGGCAGCCTGGCCCAGGTCCTTGTTCGGATATGAAATCAACAGTTGAATCATGTCTAGGTCATTTTTCGGGGCCCACCTACTGACCACTGCCTCGTGCCAGAACCGGACATAAATGAAACACGTAAAAAGGGCCACGTCGTGCAATCCCTTCACCTCTCGGTCGGTGAGCTCCAGTTGCTCCCGGAACAAAACCATTTTCAGCATATAGATAGCTTTCGCCATCCACCTGGCTTGATGGTGGGCTCCTGGAGTCCTGAAGGAGAACTCAGCTCCATCCCAGCCTCCAAGGAAAAGGAGCGACAGCTTGAGGAGTTCCTCATAATCTTCTCTCGGGTGACATGAACTTTCAATGACTCCACGAAGATAACTCACCATCCTGATTCGTTCGTCTTCCAAGTACCTAATGGCTGGCTCTTCTTCATCGATCATGGTTTTGAAACAATTTTTGTTAATAAAGTCCCAACGCTGCTGAAATCGTCGAAACAACAGGATTTCAGGACCACTTGTTGGTCCCAGGGACTTATGAAAGACCTCCTTCAAAATGAGTTCAGAAATGTGGTGACGGCAAGGCAACCACAAGAGCGACCGACGAAGGAATTGTTCAATCCTCATACATGCCCCTTGCAGAAGTCCGGTATTGGACTCCGTAGTGTCAAACGAGAGGCCAATGATGCGGTCCTGAATTCCAAATCGTTGCAGCTCCTGGATGACGACTCGAGCCATTTGTTCACCAGTACCATCCTGGGCAACAGGCACTGCAAGAAGAGGCTCGAACTCCTTCCCTGTTACCACAACAGCTACTCTGTCTTCCAAGCTTCTAGAGCTTCCGCCAGCAGCTTGGGGTAGTAGCTTGCTGTCCCAGTGCAAACTAAGAGAGGTGGATCTTTGAAGATCGACTCCTCAAGTTGTTTGGCCATTTTCTCTCGATACTTGGCACGTGCTCGATGAACAGTTGATGGCGAAATAATAATCTGCGATACATCTTGTCCGAGACTTTTAGCAGTTGCAATGAAGGAAGTGCTTGCTTGTCGAATAGAGAGTTGTTCTCTATCCCAAGTAGCCATGAGTGTTGGATCAAGTGTGTTCTTGGAACGACGAGATGACTTAGAGGCCAATGGAGCAGCAAAATCTTCATCATCATCATCTGTTGTCGCCGTTGAGCTAGAGGATGTGCTATCCAGCTTCATTTTCTCGGAGACCTTTTCAGCTTCTTCAGCATGCTTTCGTTTTCGAAGTTCAAGTTTCTTAGCTGCTTCTTCTTTCCGTTTGACAGCCATGGTGTGTTTCCTATCCACCCCAGCCATTGAAGAACTCATTCTGTCCTCCCTATAGGAGGACAAGAAAAACTTGTCCTGCTCCGGAACTGAACATCACACCCTGACAAGCGATGTCGAAAAGGTCAGCAAGGTCTCCCTTCCACACCTGACGCTTCATAATGGCTTTGTCCGTCTCTCTCGACTTCTCCTTCTTCAAGTTTTGGTACTCTTTGTACAGCTTTAGTATAGTAGCTCTAATGTTCTCCTCTGTCTTCACGGGGATATTCGCCTTCTTCCAAACTTCTTGAAGCTTGATACTCGTAGGCTTGATGGCAAGGGGGATTGTTTCCTTCAGCTCCAGGTGATGGTACATAAAGCAGAGGAGGACTTACTCCCGGGATGGCAATCTTGCTCCTAAGAACTCTTCGACTGGAGTCTTTTCAATCAGCCAGATCTTCTTTCTTTCCATTTTCAACACGTTTTGCACCTGTGAATGAAAAGAAAACATTACAATATGTTGGAAGTTGGGACGTTCTCGAGATTTGGTTACAAAGGGCTAAGGTATCAGAGGTGACATAAGTGTGCAACCTCTAAATGGTGTTCAATTTGCTTCAAATTTGATAAATATGCTTTACAGATCATAAGGTGTACGGGGAAGAGCAAAGTGTAGTGAAATTCACTTCATGAACACCCTAATATATATATATATATATATATATATATATATATATACACATATTATATATACATTTTCAACTGCAAAGAACACGCAGTATAATTAACGTAAAGAACGACGCTTGTATAGAAGACATTCCGCGCAAGATGAGGAGGGAGAACGAACAAATGAAATGGTATATATGTGCGGCATGCGAGAGGTGCCCACCTCTGGGCATTGGTTTCTGCGCGTATGTGGGAGAATTACGACTTCTGATCGAGTGAGGCCCATTGTGTAATGGTTATCATATCTGACCGGCAATCGGAAGATCCCGGGTTCGATTCCCGGGTGGTTACCTCATTTTTTCATTTGTTCGTTCTCCCTCCTCATCTTGCGCGGAATGTCTTCTATACAAGCGTCGTTCTTTACGGTAAACATATATATATATATATATATATATATATATACATATATATGAAAATTATCTCACGAAAGTAACACGTGAATAATGTTTATGATGAAAAGAACCACAAAGAAAAAGGAAACACCGAATGGTGTTCAAGCGCTTTCGTCTAATGGTTCTTTTCATCATATATATATATATATATATATATATATATATATATATATATTAGGGCGGTTCATGTAATAGGGGTAAAAAAATTTATTGCAGGTAAGTCACTGAGCATGTGGATTTTTTAATTCTACTTGTTTACAAAAACTTTCATGGCAAATTTCTACTTGGTAGCAAAACTTTTAGTGGGTGCCCAAGCAGATGAGACACCGAAAAAGATCAGCTAAGGAGGACAGTGACAGGAGAAAAGGGAATTCCAGCATTCCCTCTCTCCTGCCTAACGTCCCCCCCCCGGAGTACTTCCCTGGTCGATTGGTGTCTACAATCTCCTCCTGGTTTGGCTTTGTTTCGTTTGAAACCTTGTCGGAAAACAAAGATGAAAATGGTTGAGGCAGCAAATTTATTACAGAGAGGAACACGAAAGAAAGATCGAAGGAAATACAAAGGGAGCATTTCAGTAGAAAGGATGGATCTCTCAGATTTTGTCGATTCAGCGTCACTGAAGTTATTTGATACTTTCAAGATCAGCCGAGGGTTCTTAGGACATCTCCTGATGAGTGGAAAAATCACCAATACGATAGACGATCCCTCCTATCCATGTAAAGATTCAATGTTATCAACGACAGTGCTGAAAGGGGCGTGTCCATGATAAAGAATTTCAATACAACTATTACCAAAGCCAAGACTCAAAAGCAGTTCCTCTTACACGTAGTGGAAATGCACCGGCACTAATTTCCTGACCAGAATAAGTCGACATTGGCCACCGGTAAATGTTCAGGCGACTAGATTTCATGTATGATATTAAGGTGATATCAGTGCATTTGTTGATATCAGTGCATTTGTACCATCACTGAACGTTATATTGTGTGAATTCATTGGTTATCTAAATGTTATTTATCCAATTCACCCACTGTCATATTCTAATGCTTGAGCACCGAGTAAATACTCTCGGATTCCACTCAAATTCGTCTCAGAGTTTTATGTTCTTAAGTTTAATAAAAAAAGTACAGGGTGTCCGAGAATTATCTGTACAATTTTTGGCTGTTATTAAAAGTCAACCATGAAGTGTAGAAATTCCAGTGTTGTCCCATTTTACAGAGAATCTCATTAAGTTTTTTCTGATACCACGTTTTGACAAGTTTTTTAGAAATGTACGCGGGTGACAGACATTGATGATTTAAAAGCAAGAATCACAGCTGCTATTGAGCGAATTGATGTGGATATGCTGCAGCGTACATGGCAACATTTGGAGTATCGATTGGATGTTTTGCGAATCACTAATGGTGCACATATCGAATGTTTGTAACAATGTTACTTTAATAAAAGAAACTTTTGAAAATACAGATTCTAAATAATCTTGTTTAAGAATTTTACGTGTGTTATCAAGAATTTTATTAAAAGATGAAATTGTACAGATAATGTTCGGACACACTGGAATTTCTAAAAAACTTGTCAAAACTTGGTATCAGAAAAAATATAATGAGATTCTCTGTAAAATGGGACAACACTGGAATTTCTACACTTCATGGTTGACTTTTAATAACAGCCAAAAATTGTACAGATAATTCTCGGACACCCTGTACATGCTTGCTTGAATTTTTAATTTTCATTTATTTCAACCGCCCTAATATATATATATATATATATATATATATATATATATATATATATATATATATATATATATATATATATACAGCGCAGCCTCGTAGCAGCCCCGTGTATTGGTCTGTCTTCACACACAGACAATGTTGGGGGACTTTGCCTGTAGGCCTGGTGAATGAGCGAATTGTTCTCTTGTACTCTCTGCCACGCATATCCAGGTACACCGGGTTCATCTGTTACCGTAGTGGGCCAAGCATCTAGTCTTCTTTTGAGGACTTTAACTTTCTGCCTGCTGTGGCTCTCCTGAGATTGTTTGGAAGCTGGTTAAAAAGTCTTGGATTCTTGACAACCAAGCTATTTTCCTTCAGTGTTGAATAGATCTAATGTCTCTCCCTTAATTTGGGGACACTACACTACACTATATATATATATATATATATATATATATATATAATATATATATATATATATATATATATGGCTGAGAAGCACAATCCTAAGGAATGGGGTCTTTTTATCGATTCATCACAGTTGAGTTTGAAAGCAGTACTATCGTACAACGGTAATATTTATCCTTCGGCTTCGTCTGCACATAAAATTCATATGAATGAAACATGTAACAGTATGCAGTTACTTTTCAAACATATTGTCTGTGCTAAACACTCCTGACATATCTGTAGTGATCTGAAAGTGGTTGCACTTCTCTTTGGCTTAGAGTTTAGATACAAAAAGTTATCTTGTTTCTTCTACAAGTGGGGTCAGCAGAGTTAAAGAGTCATTATGCACAGAATGAGTGTCCACTTCGACAAAATTTGGTTCCAACGTTGAGAATGAAATCCTGCATATATATATATATATATATATATATATATATATATATATATATAGTTACTAGTTAGTTAGTTAGTTAGTTAGTTAGCATCGCTGATTACGAATCTATCTGCCCCGGGATCGAGACCCGGTGATGGCAGGCAGCGCGCAGCAAAACCCAGCTGTTTATCCTTTCACACGATAAAAAAAAATGGTTGGTAGATAAATTGGTACCCTGGGTAGCCTATTGGTTAAGACGCTGGACTGCTGATCGGGAGGTCGTGAGATCGAGTCCGGGCAAGGACTTTGTAATTTCTAAAGTGGGGTGATAAGCTTAACCTTCGTCAGAATGAACAATTCGGACGGAAGTAAAACCAAGGTTAACCAAGATCATGGTGGAGCAGGATGGTGTAGGGGGAATGGGAGGGCTATTACAAAGGCCTGGTAATAAAGAAATAAATAAAAATGAATAACGTTAATATATATATATATATATATGTGTGTGTGTGTGTGTAAAATGCTAAAATAAATTATATTTTCATCATTTTCATATATAAATTCATTTCTACCATCCATGATGACTTTATGTACCATGCGTCATCGGCAGTAGACTTGTCAAATGAGTTAATGTACAGTAGGCCTCTTGGTGGTGTTGCTTTCTTCATAAGGAAAGATTTGTCAAAACATATAAAAATTTTAACAAGCGATAATGTAAGGTTGTTATGCATTGAATTAGAAGTGAACAATGATTGCATATTAACTGTAAACTGCTATTTACCATACAACAACGGCAGTAATCTAGATGAATACATTGATTTGCTGTACAAAGTTAAGTCATTATCAGATAACCCCAAATATTCTCACTGTCTAATAATGGGGGACTTTAACGCGCATGTGAATTGGAATTATTTGTAGAATTGGGTAACATGTGCGAGTTGGCCAAATTAAGTATAAGTGATGTAGATGTATTTGGGGTAACCAGTGGTAATTTTACATACGTTAGTGATATAAGTGGTACCACCAGGTGGATTGATCATTGTCTCACTAGTAATAATCTAAAGGATCGAATTGTTAGAGCTCATATTCTGCAGGATTTGATTCTTTCTGATCGTAGACCGTTAGAACTATTAATTAATTTTACCAACGTATGCGCAACACAACATAACAAGAACTCAAGAGGTAAGATTAATCGCGTCGATTGGTTTAGTGTTAATATGCAACAGAGAATAGAATACAAAGACAGAACAGGTCACCTCTTTAATAATTTAGAAATTTTGCATCTTGCTTGCAGTAATCCTTGCTCAGATGATTCTCACTGTAAACTCATCCATAGGCATTATAAGAAGATAGTATCTCTGTTAAGAGAAGCAGGATTAAGTCATGGATTACCATCATGGATTACAATTATTCCTGGATGGAATGTTTTTATTGCCCCCCTGAAGAGGGAATCGAAAGACGCCTACGATTTGTGGTGCTTTCATGGTAGACCCAGATTAGGACCAGTATACATGAATATGTGTAGAAGTAGGGGTCAGTATAAGGCGGCCATAAGGCGATGTAAACAGGAAGAAGAGTCTCTTCAAGCATCGAAAGCCTGTGAAGTTCACATAAATAACGATAACAAATTTTGGAAATTTGTTAAGAATCAAACGGGTGTCAAAAATGTCCTCCCTCCCATAATCGATGGGGTGTCAGGGGAGGATGAAATTACAAAGCTGTGGAAAAATCACTACTCAAACATTCTAAACAGTGTGAGCAGGAATACTCTTAAGATAGATTGCAGCGAAACGCCTGTGGGAGGGACAAGGGAAAATACTTTGATATCAGTTCCTGAAGTAAAGAGGTTAATTAAAGAGTTAAAGATTGGTTCTGTGTCAGGGGTATATGACCTATCGAATGAGCACTTAACATATGCCGATGACGTGGTATGTCTGCATATATCATTGCTCTTATCAGTCATGCTTGCTCATAGCTATATTCCTGCAGAGTTCCTGAGGGTATATATCTTGCCCCTGGTCAAAAATAAGTATGGAGACATTCTGTCCAGCAATAATTACAGACCTATTGCCGTCGCTTCCTGCTTCTCGAAACTACTAGAAAAACTCTTGTTACTCCGATTAAATGATTACCTATGGACATTTCCTAATCAGTTTGGTTTTAAAAGGTCCCACTCAATTGACCTGTGTATCTATGTACTTAAAGAAATAATATCTAAATATACTGACAGTAATTCAACTATTTATAGGTGTTTCCTAGATATAAGTAAGGCATATGGTAGAGTGAACAACAATATTTTATTTTAAAAACTAGAAGACAAAAAGGTTCCCATGTACATATTAAAGTCATTGAAATTTTGGTATTCCCACCAATCTTTTACCGTTAGGTGGGGCAATGTACTATCCAAATGTTTTGGCTCCTCTTGCGGGGTGAGACAAGGCTCCTCGCTCTCTCCTATGCTGTTTAATGTGTATATTGACGGATTAATTGCTGCACTTAATGAGGCAACAGTGGGATGTTGTATAGATAACACAAGGATAAATAACTTAGTTTATGCCGATGATATGGTGTTAATAAGTCACTCTGTCAAAGGTCTGGATCGGCTACTAAAAGTCTGAGAAGTGTATTCGCAGAAACATGATATTCTTTTTAATGTTACAAAAACTAAGGTTATGCAATTCCATCCTAAAAGCTGTAATCAACCAGCTAATATTAGATTTAAAATAAGAGGTGAAGTAATTGAAGAAGTACAAGAGTTTAAGTATTTGGGTCAAACTGTCACCAGCTCCTTGAGTGATGACTCAGATATAAGAAAATCTCGAAGCCTTTGTGCTAAAGCAAATATGACTATAAGGAACTTTCGGTTCTGTACAAGTGAAGCTAAAGACACTCTCTTTTGTATTTTCTTCTAAAATATGCATCAAATTACTATTAGTTCCATAAAATTGTGTTATTCAAATGTAACTGAAGAAATATTTGCACAGATCTTATGTACAAGTCTATGCCCATCCACGTACGTTCGCTCGTATCGTGTTTGTTTGTTTCTTTGCTCGCTTTTTTATTTTTCCCTTATCACCTTCCCCCTTATCCACACACCCTTATATATATATATATATATATATATATATATATATATATATATATAAAGAACGACGCTTGTGTAGGAGAGTGTTCTGGGTTCGATTCCCGGGTGGTACCTCATTTTTCATTTGTTCGTTGTCCCTCCTCATCTTGTGCGGAACGCTCTTCTACACAAGCATCGTTCTTTATATTAATTATAATGTGTGTTGTTTGCAGTTAAAATGTATATATGTACGGCATGCGAAGGTGCCCCCTCAGGGCATTGGTTTCTGCTCGTATGTAGGAGAATTATGACTTCTGATTGATCGAGGTCCATGGTGTAGTGGATAGCATATCTGACCGGCAATCGGATGATCCTGTGTTCGATTCCCGGGTGGTACCTCATTTTTCATTTGTTCGTTCTCCCTCCTCATCTTGTGTGGAACGCTCTTCTACACAAACGTCGTTCTTTACATTAATTATACTGTGTGTTGTTT
>JAJOZX010001435.1:52500-75000 GCA_023014485.1 Bathynomus jamesi | reverse complement strand
GACCAGGAGGTTAAGGGGTGATCTAATCCAGGTTTTCAAAATTATGAATGGGTTCGATAACGTAGATAGAGATAGCTTTTTCGAAATATCTCAATATAATAGGACTAGAAATAACGGGTGTAAGTTGACAAGTAGAAGGTTCGAGACAGCAGTTGCGAAAAACTTTTTTACGCATAGAATAGTAAATAGCTGGAATAGTTTGCCGGTAGAAGTAATTAGTAGCACGTCTATAAACATGTTTAAAAATCGATTAGACGCATATGTTGATAGAAAGGGTATAGTTTAAGATAGTAAAATTAAGGCTTTCTGGGGATAGATCCCACAGCTCAACACAAGTGTTGTGGGATATAGGGAGGCAGCGTCTTGGGTTAGGGGATACTCTCTGTCCTTACACACACCATTTAAAGAGATTCCTCTGCCGAGCGGTGCCCCCCATAGTACTGTGAGGTATTGAAAAACTCATGATCTTCACTTGCCCCACAAACACCTTTAAATGGGAGACCCAAAATGGGTGCACACACATTTCTACATTACTGTACAGTCTTTACAGCCACACCTACTCTTTTTCTCGTAAGTGTATATATTGTAATGTATATGATTGTAAATTTTGACTTGGTCCGCTATCGATATGGACCGTGACTTGATGGATAACGTAATGAAATTGACTGGATTCTTTGGATCCGATATATTTGCATGTCCTTTATAAATAGATATAGAGTGTAACATATTGTGGATAGTAGTCTATTATGACTTGATCCTCTGGATCAGAGATTCTATCTTTAATTTTAAATCGATAATTAATTAGTTTTAAATTGATAATTATTTAGTTTCGTAAAAATTGGTCGTTGCCAATTTACCGGCAGTTTTTACATAAATTTCTTATGTTCTTGTGGTTCGGAACCCACGTAAAATTGTAGGTCCCCTCCGCCACCACGGAGGACATACACAATACACGAACACAGTTAGGTAGACCAGCCATGAGTGGATCCTAGGGTCTTTGTTGGTCTGAAACATTATAACATTATAACATTATAACATATACATTCAATGGTACAACGTGTACAGGCCCGCGATGAGGCAGAAGGGGGCAACTTTGAACATTTCCTTTAGGTTGTAACAAAGAGGGGTCACACTGTAGAGATCTGTGAATAAATGATAACAAAAACCTACTGGGGGTTTCACTTCATATTCACTCTCATTAATACAACATCTTAAATGTATTGTAACATGGAAACTATGCAGAATCTGAGATTTTACCATAGAGACATTGTGGTTTAGACTTATCCAATGATTTCATCCTCCAATTTAATGTACTCTTTGCTGAATCACCCTATATATATATATATATTATTTTCAATTTATTTTTACTTTTCCCTTATCCCCTCTTCCCCTTTCCCTCTCATCATCCCACACTAATACATACATAGGTATGTATATTTATTTATTTTTATTTTTATTTTTTATTTATTTTTATGTTAATAAGTAAGCCTTATAAATGTTTACAAAATCAGACTTTTGTTTACACTTATCAATCCTACTATTTACACAGTGACACCCTTTGTTTATATAACTGTGCTTAAAATTTACAACCGTGAATAAAATTTTGCTCTTCTCACCTTTACTCCTCTTTTACCCGTTTATTTATCCGCTTTTCTCCTCTCTCCCTCTCCGTTCTCCCAGTCTACGTCGATGCGTGCATACTACTACTACATTTTTCAGCAAAGTCATTAGTAAAATATTTAGAAATTAGGCATGTGAAATCACTATAAAAAATTGGGAGAAATTCATGTTTAGCGAAATGTTTAGATACCTTTAGAGTGCGTGGTGTAAGGGATTAATTACACCGGTCTGCATGAAAATCGATTTCTTTATTTTGAGTTGTGATTCTGAAGCAGTTCGCTGCGCTGAATTAAAAAATGCCACCAGTTTTTTTTCTATCACCCACAGTTTTAAAGTTATTAGCAAAACAATTTTGGGGCGTTTTGTAATTTTTTACCTTTTTTATCTTTAATTAATTTCGTTTTTCATATTTTTCAGATAGATAATTCTAACATTACGTCTTTAAAATTTTAATAATGGCTTCTAGAGGATGTACCCATAGTTCAGACATATTTTGTTATATTTGTGGTCGGTATGTTGTAAAACAAAGGACAAATGTAACGACCTTCATTAAGAGAGCTTATCATGCTTATTTTGGAATTAAATTAGGAGATCAAGACAAAAGTTGGGCTCCACACAAGGTTTGTCTTACGTGTGTTGCGGCACTAAGGAATTGGAGCAAAGGTAAAAAGAAAAGTTTGCCATTTGGGATCCCTATGGTATGGCGCGAGCCTAGAAACCATACCGACGACTGCTACTTCTGTTCTTGCAATGTTAAAGGTTATAATGCAAAGAATAAAGAGAGCCTTCAATACCCAAGTCTTCCATCTGCAATAAGGCCGGTACCCCATGGTCCAGAAGTTCCTATTCCCCGCCCACCCGAGAGTCTGGATCAATACAATTCAGATTCTGATTCAGCTCCAAATCCAGACAATGATGATGTTTATCAACAGCCAACGGCTGACCGAGATCCTCCTAAACCATTAACCCAAGCCGAACTAAATGACTTAGTCAGGGATTTGAATCTGCCTAAGGACTCTGCAGAACTTTTGGGGTCTAGATTGCAGGAGAACAATTTATTGGCATCCGACACATACTTTGGAATAAGTCCTGAAATGTTTGCAAGTAAAGAAGGTAAATATATTTTGTTTCTTTCAGTTATTTTTTTATTCTTTCATAAACAAGTAATATGCTTGTTCAAGAGCTAGGAGCTATTTAATTCTGCTTTAATTAGGTTTTACTCTATCACCTAAAGATTTCGTGCTACAAGGGGTGTTGTAATACCTCATCTGTCCCCAAATGTTAACCACCCATTGATGGGAGGGGAGAGAGTATTTTGCTGGGAACGGGACTGGTTGTTATATATATTTACCCTACATTATTATGTAAGCGTTACTGTAGTCTATAACAACAAAATTTATGGTTTAGCATGTGCAATCCAATGTTGGTCTCGATAAGATGGTTCACATTTGGGGATAAATGGGGGATTTATGACACACCCTGTAGTAAGAAAACCATACGTGACAGGGAAAACCTAACTATAGTTTTGAGATCAGCGCACTCAAATTATATAGAATCACCAACTAGTTTGTAAAAATCGATCGACAAGTTTTCAAATGTGTACTGGTGTTATCAGACATTTTCCTCGATTATCTGTAAAAGATAAAACCATAAATCAACTGATATTTTATTATCTCTTAGCATATTTGGTCTCGCATAAGTGTTAAAACAAGAAAGACAAAGTAATGGATATCGTGTACCACAAGTAAAGACTTCAAAACGTATACATTTGCTGAAACCATAGGCTACACAAGAGACACTTAATCAGGCTGCTTCGTATGAGTGTTATAATGTTGGCGTAATTAGTTCCGTACGGCATGAAAGATTTTCTTTCAAAAGAGTAATATACTGCATGTAAACTATCTTCCATTCGGTTGGTTTGTTCCATCTATTTCAACTATGCACAGTTCATATGTTAGGTGAACTACGCCTGAAGAAACTATTGAAACTAAATATGCTGAGGTTTCATCGAATAACCATCACACATTCTCGAATTTCCTTCCTTGTATCCAACGTGCCTTTCAATACATTTCGACAAAAAGTTTATAAACTATTACAAGGTAAAATAGGAGCAAAATTCCAATAAATTCACGCGAGAAAAAATTGTAGTAAAATATGGTGAAACGTACTAATAATCGTGATCCAAGTAATGATGGAGTGCCCGCTTGAATTACTGTGTAAATTTCTTTCTGGGGTTTGTGCTCATATATTTTAAAAGTTATTTCAGCGTTTACATATATTAACTCATTTGAAAGAGTAAACGCTAAATTACATTGAAACGTTTAGGTAATCACACAAAACCATAGTCGTACATATTACCAGTCCCTTTCAGTAAATAAGATTAATCTTTTATATAGTAAAAATAAATTTAGTAAAAATTTAATTACTAAAGAAATAAACCCACAATAAAAATTAATATATTAATTCAAATTCATGCAACTGAGAATATTCACTTAGTGACATTTTTACCATTCTACAGGGTATGATAATAAAAACCCACTCTAATAGACAGAGTTTATTTCCACAACAGTTTCGATGCCCACTGGCATCCTCTTCGGGTGGATACAGAAAAACGAATGAATCAAAAACAAGAGGGAAAACAGTTCAGGGACCATTAAGAAATTCGCACTTAGGTTAGATCCCGTTCTCCCGACACTGGAAGGGCATTTTTATTAAAGGGACCCGCTTATAAGTACATTCGCACAAATTTAAAACTATCTTCTTCTATACATACAGATTCTATTATTTTTTTATTTATTTTTTTTATTTTTGTTTTATATAATTATTACATTTATTATTAAATGTATTACATTTAATATTGCATTATTATTTATTACAGAAATTATAAATTTATTATTACATTGTTGTAAAAACGAATGAAAAATGCGAGAAGGAAACAATCCTGAGACCATTAAGAAATTCGCACCTAGGCTAGATCCCGTTCCCCCGACCCCAGAAGGGCATTTTTATTAAAGGTTCCCGCTTATAAGTACATTCGCACAAATTAAAACTATCTTCTTGTTCTATACATACAGATTCTATTATTTTGACATAATTACTGCATTTATTATTGCATTTACATTTTTTAACACTTATTATTATTACTTTTACACTAATTATTACATTTATTTTATTACCTTTATTATTACATTTATTGCATTTATATTTACTTCCACATTTATTACTTCCATTATTACATTTATATTTACGTTTATTATTCCATTTACATTTTACCGAAAAAAAATCAAAAAACGAATGAACCAAAAGCGAGTAAGGAAACAATTCAGAGACCTTTAAGAAATTCACACTTAGGTTAGAACCCGTTCACCCGACTCCATAAGGGATTTTTTGACCAAGAATCTCATTGAAGGGTCCAACTTATAAGTACCTTCGCACAAATTAAAATTTTCTTCTTGTTCTATACATAGATTCTATTATTTTTCTTTTGACATAATTATTACATATATAAAGTACATTACTTGATTCCCAATCTATAGCATGATTATTTTGGCTGGCGTGATAAAAAATGGCATTATTAGTATTACAACTTCTGAAGGCATATTTGTGGGCATCGAAACTGTTGTGGAAATAAACTCTGTCTATTAGAGTGGGTTTTTATTATCATATTTTGACCTTCACGTAAAAAAAAGTGAGGTTTTTGACATTCATTCTACAGGGTGTTTGAAAAGTCCCGTCACCCACCTACAAAATGTACATATTGTAATACCAATTTTATTTTTTGTGATTAATTGAATTTAGATGTGATTCATTGACTTTTTTATTTTCTTTTCCAGGTATTAAAGTTGTGTTGTGTGAACAATGGCAGACCAGTCCACTTACACTCTGGAGGAAAGGATAGTGATGAGCACATGGGCTCATGAAAGGTTACATACTGGCAAAACGATGCATGATATCCAGAATGATTTCAACACAAGATTCAATAAGGCTACACCACCAAACAAGATCTCGGCATGAAACCATACCGCCCGTCATTTGTTAATGAATTAAGCGATACAGACAGATATTCTTGATTAGTAACTGTATTTACTGTAATTACTCACACAAAAAAAATTGGTATTATAATATGTACATTTTGTAGGGAGTGACGAGACTTTTCGAACACCCTGTACATTTGAATTGTTTTGTTTTTATGCAGGAAGGAGGGTCCAAGGGCCAACGCCTGCAAACACGCCCCACCCATAGAAGCTGAATAAGAGAACCGAAATCGAAGTCCAGAGGTTTTGAGATGCCTGAACAAGGGGAAAGATAAATTGAGGAAGGTTGTTCCAGAGTTGACTGGTTGAGTGGATGAAAGATTGAGAATACGATTAACCCTTGCGTTAGACAATTACAAGGAGTTGCAAAGACAAGAGGAAGCCTCAAAGCCCTTTCGGTTCACTCGGGGAGGTTCCTATTATTAAACTGTTAATTTTTTAACTATTATAGCAGTAGTAGAAAACTGGACAGAACAGCATAAGGCTCTCTCCCCACCCTCCGCTTCCTCCCCGCCAGAGGCAGGTACGGATAAAGGTTGAAAAAAATACTTTGACCCTGGAAAAATAGGCAAGAAAATTTTACAGGAAAGAGGAGAATATACAGTATAAGCTAGCCCTGCAATTACGACATGCATACATAGAGCTCATATACTAGATAGCACCGCTGTATAAACTAACCAATAATATACTTGTGCTGATCGCACATCAACCATTTGGTATCGTCACAGAAACCTCGAACATATGGCATGATGTTATACAAAATATTTACAGCTCTATTTACCGAGGTATAGGTTAAAAAAAAAAAACAACCATGACCCACTTCAGGCTAGCCCATAAGGATTAAGAGAGAGGTAAAGGCTATACTCTCCAACGCCGGCAAAATGCTTCTACAGGAAAGGGGTAGAAACAAGAAATAAGAACAGAAATTAGATTTTCCAAACCATGCCTTCACCCGTCACTTGCATCCAGCCACCTAAGAGAAAGAAGAAAAAAAACAGAAATTGTGTCGACAGAAACGGAACTCTACCTCACTCAATCCGTGCCATGCATTTTCTTTTTTTCTTTTTTGAGGTGGACAGAAAAGGGATTAGAATGTGCTGTAAGTCTGGTACTGCAAGCTCTCTTTCAAGGAGAATGCATGCAGTTATAGAGTTCAGAAGAGCAATGTCCGTTAAAATAATAATAGTAAAGTGAGTGTGAGGCAACATTCCGACGAAGAGAGAGAGATTGAAGATAGTCAGTAAGAGGCGAGGAAGTGATTGGACGAAAAGTCTTTGATTCCACCCAGTTCAGTTCCACCCCAGCTGTGTAGGTTGAGCCACCCCACACATGAGAAGCGTACGACATACAGGTGAGGACAAGACCACTGTACAGAGACAGCAAATGAATGAGGGTAAAGAAACTGCGGAGGCAGTACAGCATACCTAACCTCTAAGAAACTGTTTTAGAAAGTACAGTATATGTGATCTTTCCAGGAAAGATCACGAGAGAAGGAAACACCAAGAATTTTAAAAGAAGAGGAAGGATTGAGTTGTGTATTGTTGAAGATAAGGGGGATAGTCATATGAGAGATTGTGCTGAAAACACACATAAAGGAACTGAGATTTTGAAACATTGAAAGCCACGAGGTTTTCTCTGCTTGCTCCAATCCGAGATAGTAGAAAGGTCAGATATCAGGTGCACCATAGCCGTCTCTCGCGGATCATTGAGTGACTGTTGAGAGGGACGCTTTGTGAAGTGGGTGGAGAAGTGAAGGGTGGAATCATCGGCATAGAAGCGGATAGGACAGGAAGTGCGACTTCAAAGATCATTAATAAATAGAAGGAAAAGAGTGGGTGACAGGACAGAACCCTGAGAAACACTACTATTGTTAGCTTTAGAAGAACAGTGTCCATCTACAACCGCAGCTATAGATCGACCAGAAAGGAAATCAGAGATGAAGGCGCAGATAGAAGGATAAAAACCGAAGGAGGGCAGTTTGGAAATTAAGGATTTGTGCCAAACTCTATCAAAAATATTTGATATGTCCAGGTGTTTAAGAATCTTTCTGTTAAAGAAAGCTTAAAAAATTTTGGAAAGGCAAGAAGTCAAGGTAATTGGACGATAGTTGGAGGGTTAACAGTGAATGAGAGCGAACTTCCAGCAGGAAGGAAAAGTACCATAGAAAGACAAAGACGAAAGAGTTTACCTTGGTAGGGTGTCAGCACAGAAACACAATTTTTGAGAACAACAGGAGGGACCCTATCAGGACCGTACGCCTTCTTAAAGTTGAGATCAGATGGAGTAGAAGAAGCATCTTTGGAAGATATTCTAATTTCAGACATAATTAAGTAAGAGGCGGGAGACGGGGGAAGATAGAGGAACAGCACCGAAATATTGAAGCAACACCTCTATTTCTGACCAATCATGTGGCTCTTTTCCCTTAAACGTTTTACATGAATTTGTCTCATTGTTTTGTATTCTGTCATTGTATAAAGGACCTGTGAAAAATTTCACTATAAATGTTTTAGAAAATTATGAATTATGGTGACACCTCTTAACCTAACCCAACATAACCTACCCTGACCTAAACCACAGCAATGATTTTAACTTGTCCATAATTAAGGTAGTTCTCCGATAAAGTTTTCACCATAGGGACTCCAGGTTCGCCAGTCCCTTTCCTCAATATCTATTGCCCAAATACCCAGTTTAAAAAATTATCTCAGTCCTGATGTGCTATCGTCCTGGAATATCAACTTTTCATCAGGGAACAAAGAACCTTCCTTGTACCCCAAAAGGGTGTTTCTTTGCGTGTTTAATGAGTATTTCTTCGTTTATTAAGTTAAAGACACTCACAATCACGATTGGTATGTGAGCCTGTACTCTCACACTATATGAGGGTATTTCTATGATTACAACATCAAATATACTATGCCTGGTACCCAAATTTTCTCAAAAAACTCGATTTTACGAGTCTCTGGTTTAGCATCTAACAAAACGAGACCCTTTTTGTGGGAACGACTGAACGCTAAGGAATATTTTTAAATAAAAAGTTCGCCTCTTTCCTCTTTTGAGACGTTTTGAGAAAAACGTTTAACTGAACGAATAACATTCATAAAATTAAATTAATCTGATGAAAGCAAAAATTCCGTTTTTAGTCTCGAAAGTAACGCATTAATTCGAAATGTATAGTATACAGTATAATAAACAGAGCTGGGCACTTGCGGCATATTTTGCGGTACTGCGGTACTGCGGTACTACCGCACTACCAAACCGGTACCAAACCGGTACGCGGAAATTTGAATGCGGTAGCGGTACTGCGGTACTTTCAGCGATCCTTTGCGGTACTGCGTTATGCGGTTCCGGTTTGCGGTTTGCGGTAGTACCGCAGTACCGCAGTACCGCAAAATATGCCGCAAGTGCCCAGCTCTGATAATAAACAAATTCTGCGACAGATTACGTACCGTAAGAATACCATCATTCAACACACACACACACACACACACACACACAGACACACACACACACACACACACACACACACACGCACATACACACACAAAAAAAAAGTATTTGAAACTGAAAATTTTTTTCAATAAGATAGTTTTACCTTCTTTTTCTCTCCTTCTTTCATGAAGGTCACAATGATAGAAATATGAATAGAGACTACAGTTAGCAGGGAAATTAAACGCATTTTATTCTGCGAAGCATTCGCTCACGATTATTTTTATCTACAAATGCACAGACGACGACATTAATTATTTGCATTAAATTACCTTTGAGCATCTTATTGCCTAAGAAAGCGCTTTCTTCTCTTCTCCTCACATGTTTAATTATATGGAAATTAACTATTCAAATTTGCACGCACGCACGCACACACACACACACACACACACACACACACACACATGTTGGTTTCACTATAATCGTGAGGTTAACTTTTAACTAACGTAACTTTACCTAACCCTATTTAATCAAACCTAACTTATAATCTTATCACGATTAGTAGTCCTTTAGATATGAGACTTTAAAAATGTTAAGTTCCGCACACTCACACTGGTAACTAAATAAAACTAGTGTGATGACGGAATTTATTAACTCATTAGGTGTGCTTTACGAAGTGGTACCACGTAAACATACTAAATATGTACGTACGTACGTCTCTCAAATTTTGTAATGTGTGTGTGAGCCCGCGCATATTTTCCGCAAGACTTTATAACTCTTAAATAAGTGCACTTATTTTGCCCTTTTTTAAAAGCTTGTTAAAATAAAAGTAGGATGGCCTTTATCAAATAAGATTCAGCCTCTACCAGTAGGGCTTTGAATCAGTCATTACCCCCGAGCGCCCTCGCACGATTGACATGTGACTTTAAACCTAGGTCATGAATGGCTTTTAATCGAATATAATTTCAATGGGCGTGACACACGGATTCGTTATGGCTCTTGTGGCTGCAACCATACATTTTAAACGCTCCAAATGTTCACACGCATAAACACCGAATGATATCATTATTAATTAGCAATGAATAACAACGTAATACATGCAGTTAATAACTGCTACCGGTTAATATTCCGCAGAACACATCACCTAAACATTAATAAAACAGCAATATATTCAGAATCCTTGTAAAAAATAATGAAAGAAAATGTTTCATATGCTGTACAAATGAATATTAATAAGATAAAAAATTTATATTTAATATGGTATCTAGTCAAAATTGACAGCTGAAAGTATTGGCAACAATAATTGTTTCTTTGTTTCTGTGACCATGAACTGTACTGGTTATGAAGTAGACTTTGAAGTCTTAATTCGTCTTGCTGCCTTAGACGAAGATAAGGCCTTGGATTTTTTGCAAATCACGATGTGATATTAAAAGTTTGTTTATGTCCGAACTGTGAAAAAGAGTGTAATTATAGAAAAGACCGAAATATTTTCTATTGCAATAGACAACATATTGACTGTAAGAGTAAGCGTATAAAAAAGTGTAATTTCATAGGTTAGGTTAGGTTAGAATAAAGAACATGAAATTACATACCAGGAAATATTTATGTGATGTATTTGGAGGCGTTTTAATGGAATCTGCTATCCGTTTTTGGTGAAATTGAGCAGCTTTCGAGATATACATTTCTTCGAAAAAAAATTATTTCTCAAAAAGTTCTCAAATGCACAAAAAAAAACGGATACCAGATGCTGTTAAAACACATTACAATACATCAGAAAATTATTATCTGGTATGTGTGTTCTGCTGAATATTTACCCTGCTACCTCCTTACATTCATCAGATGTTCGCACCCCAGCATGAGAAATTTGGCAGAAGTAAGGCAGAGCTTCTAAAACTATCAATGGATTCACCTCAAATTATCAATGGAGTGATTTCGAACTATCAGTGAAGTGACGGCAAACTCTTAATGGAGTGAATCCAAATCCTACGGAAAACAGGAAAAGTGACGTGAATACCAATCTAATACTGTGGTGCGTTCTATTAATCTAAAACGTTACTTCACCAGATGTGAAACTAATATTTTAAGGTGAAAAGTGACACCCTAGATCTGGTAAATTTCTGCCAGACTTCTCAATTTCGCTCGCACTTAACTTAAGCCCACTTCTGCCTTTGGTCTGTAATAGACGAAGGACGGAAGTTCAGATCTTATTTGCCTCATTGGCCAAAAATGCTAAACGAAAATATAGATTTATGTACATATAAAACCACATATTAAAAAAGCAATTTCTGCAGAAGAGAAATCTTCGTTGGCTTCAAAGTTGTGATTTAACTTGGGAAAAAAACTTTGGTTGACCCTTTACTGCATAGTGTAAGGATTTAATTTTGCCAACGCCAGACGATTTTATTCACTCTTAAGGGACACCCTATGCATTTAGAAAGAAGTTAAACTACCAATTTAATCCATATACTCTTTGCAGTAACATTTATAAATTTCACTGTTCAACAAATTTGAACTTTTCCTTTTTTCTCAAATGAAATCTGGTGATTCCTATATATTTTAGCACGCTCATTACGAAAATGACCACGAAAATTTGTTATCACGTCAGGTTTTTGAGAAAATGACTTTTCATATTCGAAAATAATAGAATAATCTATACGTAAGGACAATATTAAAATGGCTTTTTACTTACTTAAAATGTTTTTATCTTGATGATTTTCGCTTGTAAGTGACATCTCAGGCTTCCCTTATTAGCGTTTAGCAGTAATCAGCCAGAATGTTTGGACTCCACTTGCCCTGGTATCGTTTCTCCATTGCAGAAATGAGAAATGTCCCGATGAAATCGCTCTCCATGTTCATCGCTGAAATCTTCCAGGTTTGGGGGGAAAAATCCAAGTGCGAATGCAAAAATGAATTTTTAAACTCGTATTACATCCCAATGATTTGTAAGCGTGGAGAAGTTCATCAACCAATTCTGCATAGTTAGGCAATTTTTTGTTGCCTAAGAAATTCTGGATCACTGCTTTAAAAGCATGCCAAGCTGATTTTTCAGATTCATTTAGGACTTCATCAGAGGTACCATCTTTCATTAACTCAATTATTTGTGGACCAACGAAAATTCCCGCTTTTATTTTGGCATCACTAATCAGATGAAATTTTTGTTTCAAGTATTGGAATCCATCTCCTGTTCTGTCCATTGCCATAACAAATTTTTCATCAATGCTAGTTTGATGTGTAAAGGTGGCAAGTAAACTTTTTCAGAATCCACCAATTTATGAAACGCAACATTTTTTTGTCCAGGAGTGAAAGATTGGCGAGGTGGCCAGTTCTCTACAGTAAAATGAGAATTCTTTGCTCTGCTGTCCCAGTCACAAAGAAAATAGCAATATTTTGTATATCCAAGCTGTAAACCAAGAAGCAGCCCAATGACTTTCAAATCACCACAGATATGCCAGTTGTATCTTTTGTAATTTATTTTATTCAGGAGAAATGCTATATTTTCATAGACTCTTTCATATGGATAGCATGCCCATATCCAGATATCTTCATCCTTATTTGACAATTTCATAGGCTCATTTTCAGCAGGTTCATCATCATCATCTAAGCTCTACGATCCAGGGGAATTAGGGACTGGTAGAGTTTCACAATATACTACTGGTCGCATTGCGGAAGACAGATTCGGGTATTCAATTTTCTTCTTATTTTTCGAGGAAAAAACACTGACCTTAGTTAAACAAAAATAACAATCTTTGAAGTGATCTTTTTGCTCTCTCCAAGTCATGGGGACTGCAAATGGCATAGAGGTACTCGTACCTTTTAACCAAACCCTGAGGGTCACAGCACAACGCGCGCAGCATACAGTATATGGAGAGCCCAAACTTTATCTTGATCCCCGATTTTGCAGCCGAAATAGAACACATAAACTTTTTTAATTAAGAGAGTAATGTTTCTTTTGTGATCTTGCATCACGTAATCACCGCATACATAGCAGAAACTGTTAGGATTGTTCACACATTTCCGCGACATTTCAAATTATCCTTTTTTCCTTCAAGGTGCTATTTTGTGTAACACATGCACACTGACGTGATTAGGTAAATGGAAAAAAATCTAAAATCACACTTCACTGCACATGAACAGACCCGCACCATGATGCAACTTGCGGCAAACTGAATGATTCATAACTGCAAGTAGCCCTCTATGAGACATAACACAGAAGGAAAATTGACCTGTTACGACAGGTGAACGTGTCAAGAGCAAAAATTACATCATCCTACATTAGCTAAAACATTTTCTGTTGGGATACTCTCAGCTTTGGGGTAGATGCAGTTTTAATGATTTGTTCAGTTTATTATCTATATATAAACTTGATCAAGAATTGAGCTCCAAATTTCTCGAAAACTTGACGTGATAGCAAAATTTCATTATCATTTCGTAATCAGAGATGAAAAATGCAAAGGAAACAACTACTATCATCTGAGGAAAAAAAGTGTTGTTGAACAGTGTTCTCAGAATGTATATAAAATTGAAATAACTTCAAAGAGATAACAGAAATGTGTTCCAGGTTTTAATGAATAGAGATAATTACTACGCATTCAATTTCGCCTCATTTCGTTAAACAAAGTCGGAAACAAACTAAACCTGCGGACAAAGTGTTTCTTGTCAACGAGTGGTGACGTCATACGCTGATTAGTTGGTTGTTCAATTCCGTTCCTTTTCTACCAAAGAGGGTTAAGTGAGACTGGAATGGGAAAATAAGACCCAAAAACTGGGTTACGTCGCTCGTTGACGGGCTTTTCACCGAAGTAGAGGCCGTTCAGGGTGATTGAAGGACTACTTCAAATACTCTTGTATCATCCTCGAGAGAATATCAATTTGGCTAAAAAAGAGTTTATTCTCATATATATAACTCCACCAAAATACAGGGTGTCCCAGAATTAACTATCTATTTCAATGAAATCGGACAAATTTTTTAAAAACACACTTTTATTTATGTTTATCATGTTTAATATGTGTTAAAAATGTATAAATTTCTAAATTTTGTTCATAATTTTATTTTCATAATTTTTTCATTATCTGGTCCAATGAAAGACCGTCTGAAGTCATAGAATGGCAAAGAGACTCTCCAAAAGTTAACGTGTGGCTTGGAATGACCAAATCCAAAATTTATGGTGCTCCATCTTGTTGAAACACAACATTTCAAGAATGCCATCATCAAGAAGCTGTGGTTCGAGAAACTGCTGAAGCATATCAAGGTAGACGGTACCTGTTACAGTTGCCTCCGCAAAGAAGAATGGGCCATAAATTTTGGATTTGGTCATTCCAAGCCACACGTTAACTTTTGGAGAGTCTCTGCCATTCTATGACTTCAGACAGTCTTTCATTGGACCAGATAATGAAAAAATTATGAAAATAAAATTATGAAAAAAATTTAGAAATTTATACATTTTTAACACATATTAAACATGATAAACATAAATAAAAGTGTGTTTTTAAAAAATTTGTCCGATTTCATTGAAATAGATAGTTAATTCTGGGACACCCTGTACAGTTTCTCTCTTCATTCTAAGATCAACCTTGCGCTTAATTCCATAATATAAAAATCGATTGAGTTTCTTTCCTTGACTCGTAATTTAAAAGTCCTTTGTGAGAGCACCAATTTTGTCTTGTATGCTGCTACACTATCTGTACCCAACCTATCTTTATAAAACGAAGAAAATCACTGTTACCTCGATCGACTTCCCTTTACACACCATTATCAATCTCTTCAGATATTTCCAAAAATCTAAAGCTATTTACCCGCCCGAGTAGCCTATACAGGAATGTTATTCTAAACGTTCCAATCTCAAGTCGGACTTCAGATTTCAGCGATTAAAGCGCTTTTCTGGGTCTTTCTCGGAGGGGTAGTGGTTCGGATCCATGTAAAGCTGTAGGTCCTCTCCGTCTTACGACCTATAGAGATGTTACAAAGGAACTTAACCTCAGTCATTATTATTATCTAAAACTGCTACACTAAATAACTCTATAAGTCTATTTCTTTTTAGATAAACCAACACAATTTTAAAATCCTCAATGATAATTGTCTTTACTTATAGGTCTAACGTAAATTCCTTCATTTCGGACCTTGAAACTGTTGAAAATCTTTCCTGTTTCAATATTGCTCCTATTTTAAATAAGTTCATAAATTTGCTATGAAAGAATTTTAATTTTCGTTTCAACTTATTTCAAGGTATTATAAATTGTGTCCAGTTTTTACACTAAAATTATACCCGGAATACCTCCAAGCCTCACAGGACTGTTTTATTAAACGGCTTTATATATTTTGTTAATAATGACTGACCTCAATTACCTCAGAAGGATTTATCATTTTAATATTCTTCGATATTTCGGTTCGGGAGCGAACTGGTCTTTTCATTTGCATTATAACGAGAGTGGGACGAGGTTGTCTTTAAAGTTCTCAAAACGATTTTAATTAACGTGTGAGAGAGAGAGAGAGAGAGAGAGAGAGAATAATGAACGTTATACAACTGAAAACTTTTATATCACGTGACCTAAAGTTGACCCGCTTCATTTCACTTCAAAGTTTGTTATTTTAGCATGTTCATTTCATTCTATTGCCAGCTTCGGCAGCTCAATGAGTAACACTTTTTCCCTATAAATCGAAGTGAAAACACTGAGGTCGAGGGTTCGAATCTCCATTATATAATAATAATAATAATAATAATAATAAGAACAATATAAGAGTCAGAGCAATGAGCTACATTAGTTAACCTGAGCGCTATGCCAGTTCTGGTCCTCTTAGCTAATTATTATTAATTTCTCTCTCTGTCTCTCTCTCCTCGCTTTTTGTCCTTATTTTGTTTCGTGGATTAGGGGAAAACTGCATCGAGAAGATCTTTGATTGAATTATCTTCAATTTACGAATTCCCAATATTTGAAAACTTTGCATTCCACAAAAAAATTTCTTTTTTTTTTTTGTTTTGTCATAGAAGCAAAATTGTTATTTGAATTTATAATTAAACTCATTTTTACATTACACAGTATATTACACCTTTTTTAACGTAATTAAGAGAAATATTCTTCTGCAAAATGTTATTTTAAAAGTTTTTAAGAATTTGTCGCCTTTTTTTTATACATACCAAAATAAAACAAGAAGTAGAAGCGTTGAAAATACCATATGTAAATACTACGCGAAAGGGAACTGCAGATATCGGGATGAGCACTGCATATATGCACATCCCACATTATGCAACACACATTACACAAGTGGATACTGCAAAAATAAGAAATGCAAGTTCCATCATCTTACGGTCTGCAACACCTATGCAAGATATGGGAGTTGCAAATATGGAAAAAAATGCCGTTACCACCACCCTCAAAGGAACGCAACGAGTAAACAGGAAAAACGAACATCAAAGAAGAGTGCCAATTTTTTAGACGCAGCCAACACAATTCAGCTGCTAAATACTATCCAGCAATTACAAAATCAGCTGACAAATATAGGAATCCGAGAGCCGGACAGGTACCGACAAAGCTAAAAAGGGAAATTCTCGGACGACCACAGGGCAACGAAACCGGCACCTCCATTGGAAAACAAATCGGAACCACCTGTATGCGAAAACAATAGAGAAAAAGTAAAAATAATCCTAGCCAACATTCAGGGCCTTAAATCAAACCATTCCACGAACAAAGTTTTATACCTGAAAGGACTCATGCAAGAAGCCGGAGCAGACTTTGCATGCCTCACGGAAACTCATCTAAAGGACTGCCAGGCGAACTGTGAAAATTGTGAGTCCTGTATTGACAAAAAAGAAATATAAATTGACAACTATAACATCCTCCGAGCCGACAGAACAGTGAGACGTAAAGGAGGATGTGCTATTTACACACGCGAAAGGCATATGGCAGAAATGACTATAAGTACCTCAAACAGCAACGTAGAATGTGTAGCAGCAAAAGTTGAAAAATTAAATATGGTACTAATTGTGATGTAAAGATCCCTCAAACACGCCAACCTCAAAATTTTCAGATTCCATTACAGAGGTAAGAAACTTGGTAAAAGAGCTACACTCTCCAACCCCAAATATTTTTCTCGATGGTGATTTTAATTTCCCATTCATGAAAAATAAAAGGATAGGAAAAAATATATGTATACACCAGGACAAGGGGGACACACGAGAAGACCAGGAGCAGGTAAAAATGCTACTAGCTCTAGCTGATGAATTTATGTTAACGCAAGAAATAACAGAAAACACAAGAAAAAACAACTGCCTAGATTTGGTATTCACAAACAACAGTAATCTAATTGGTAAGGTAGAAATATCCTCAACTATGATATCGGACCAGTGTTGGGCACTAAAGCGTTAATCCGATAACAGTTAATTAACGAAGTTAACTTTTTTTAACGGACTATTAACGGAAGTTAATTTCCATTTATCGTTATCGGACCAGCTAACTTCCGATAACTCGATATTTAGTCCGTTAAAGTCCGTTAACACGTTAACTGCGAGGAGTCATTCACGGAAGATCACCGCTCCGCGAATGAATTCAAACCGCCATAACTTCAGTCTGCCAATTCCGTCCTCTGCCGCAGTGGAACGGCTCTTCTCTCTCGGCAAGGACATCCTGAGGCCCAAGAGGTCAAGACTGGCAGTTGGGCCTAACTTTGAAAAGTTGGTCTTTCTGAAGGGCAACCAGCACATTGTGTCATAGTCTTTAATAAATGTGCCTAAAATTTAATTTTACCTTTCAGTTCCCGCCATAATAATTCTCTGGTAAATTAAAATTTAGTTAATGGTTAGTGGTTACAAGGGTTTCAAAACATGTAATCAGTACATTTTTTATTAAAAATAAAAAAAAAGTTATTAAGCAAAAAAGTTGCAAAACTTGATAAAAATACAGTTAAATACCTATTTATTGTCGGATTTTGCATAAATAAACATTTTCTATGGGTTTTAAAGCTTTTTTCCTTGATTTTTTTAAATGTTAGTGAAGAAATAGTTATCGTTAACGGATTATCGTTAACTTCCGTTAACTTTGTAGTAAAATTATCGGATTATCGTTATCGGAGTTAAAAATTGGGGTTAACGGATTATCGTTATCGAAGTTAACTTTATGGTTAACGGTGCCCACCACTGTATCGGACCACAACATCATTGAAATAACAATTAATATAAAGGCAACAGGAAAGGAAAGAACACGCACAACAGAAAGAAGCAAATTCGAAATTTTTAATTTTCACTCCAAAGCTATAAACTGGGAAGATGTTACATCCAGCATGGAAGTAATAAATTGGAAAACCATTTTCGAGGCCAAGACAACGGAGGAGATGCTAATGACGTTAGAGGAGAAGACGTTAGAAATTGTGGAAAAACATGTCTCAAAACTACAACAAAGAGGAAAGAGAAGCAGGTGACTGCAAAATTAAGTAACTGTAAAAATAACAACATCAGAAAAATATTAAATGATAAACTGAAAAGTATCGATGACGTCATACAGGAACTAATTGAGAAGCATACAGAAAAAGAAGACACTATAGAAGCGATAAAGGCTAACTCAAAGTACTTCTATAATTTCGCAAAAAGAAAGTCGAAAAACCATGCGACTATCGGACCTTTAAAAAACGAGGACAGTGCTTTATCTGATAATCTAACAGAAGTATCTGAAATATTAAGAGCTCAGTACGAATCATCTTTCAGTATCCAAAAAACTAACAAATTGCTATGCGATAAAAACGCGTTCTTTGAAGAACCACAAGGGGAAAGTATAACGGACTTCGACTTTACGACGGGTGATATTACACAAGCTATAGGGAAACTAAAAACACACTCAGCGGCAGGACCGGATAAATGGAATGCGACACTGATCAAAAACTGCAAGAATGCAATCGCTGAGCCCTATACTGGATATGGAGACGATCACTAGACACGGGAGAAATACCGGGCATCCTGAAGAGCGGGAACATGGTCTCAACATATAAAGGAGGAGATCGATCCGAGGCCAAAATCTATAGGCCAGTGTCGCCTACATCTCATCTCACTAAAATATTTGAAAGAATAGTTAGACAGAAAATCTATGACCTTTTGGAAACTCGGAAAAAATTCAATGATAAAAAACATGGGTTTCGGTCAGGCAGATCATGCCTATCACAACTAATGGAACACTACAACAACATTATTGATGCACTTGAAAGTAATGAAAACTATGATGTACTATACACACTATGATGTACTATACACACTATATACAGGAAATGTAGGGAAATGGATATATAATTTCCTTAGTGAGCGGCGGCAAGCCGTTACAGTACAAGGAGTATCTTCATCAGAATCAGAAGTCCTCAGCTCAGTACCACAAGAGTAGTGTGGGCGCAAAATGCCATAGTGCAGAGCAATTGCATAATGTTGCAAGAGTGCCAACCCCCAACCCCCCTTGGTGGCACCCCCCTTTGTTGCAAGGAACCCCACTTTGTTGCCAGCTCCAAAATGGGGTTGCAATGGGTATGCAACTTGGAGTTATCCCCCAAGCTGAACCCCCCCCAAAGGGGAGTGCCAACCTTTGTTGCCAAAATGGGGCTGCAAGGGGTATGCAACTTGGAGATATGGAGTTATCCCCCAAGCTGAATCCCCCAAACGGGCATACCTAACCTAAGGGTCCTCTTTGGGGGAGAAGTTGGGACGGCCTCACCCCCCCAAAGGGGCAGAGAGAGAGAGAGAGAGAGAGAGAGAGAGAGTGAGGAAGAGGAGAGGAGGAAGGGAGGAGGTGTTCGTCCGACAGCTGTCAGACACATATGGAGTCTTCAGCCACCTCGCCGCTCTCTTATAGGCCACTAATCAGCCAGTTGGCTGAGTTGCCAGTTTGCGCCATGTATTTAATTATTCCATATATTATTCAGCCAGTTGTCTTAGAAGGCTGAGTTGCCAGATAGCATTAAATATTTAATTATTCCATATATTAATGTTGGTTTAGAAGGCCGATTTGCCAGATAGCAATATTTATTTAATTATTCCATATATTAATCAGGCAGTTGGCTGAGTTACCAGATTTGTTATTTTTTAAATTATTCCATATATTAATCAGCAAGTTGGCTGAGTTGCCAGATTCGTTATTTTTTAAATTATTCCATATATTAATCAGCCATTTGGTTTAAAAGGCTGAGTTGCCAGTTAGCAATATTTATTTTATTATTCCATATATTCTTCTGTCAGCTGGCTTAGAAAGTTGAGCTGACAACTTCCCTACTTATTTATTAAATTATTCCATATATTCCAGTTGGTTTGGAAGGCCAATTTGAGAAATAGCAATTAATTAATTATTCTGAAAACCGAAACCAAACAAGTGATATAATCGTGTCCAAGGAATAAATAAAACATCAATACATCATTTTGTTTATTTACATGAATTAAAGGATATACAATGGGACATATATATGGTCAAATAATAGAATGGAAAATATATAATCATACAAAGCACAGCATTAACAAAATATTAGTAAGGGAAAATATATTTCACAATTCGTGCGGAAATAAAGGAAAAAAATATATAAGGGGTTCCAAAAACCTTAGCCCCCCCATTTGCAGCTTACATGTTTACTTATATCGAAATAGTTTTTAGTGATTATAAAAATATATAAAATTCTTTATTTATTGCAGGTATTAAATTACTCTAGCTGATAAAGTGATAACATAATGGCTTCTCAATTAATTGGCGATTCGGAGAGGCAACGTGTGATAGATCGCATACGAGCAATAACATTTCGGGAAGCACGTGATGCTGGAGCCACCTTTACAACACGTTCATGGGTTGCCAAAAAGTTGCGAAGAAGTGAGGACTTCGTCAAAAGAAATTGGAATAAAAATTTGGATGAATGTGAAATAGATACAACCAAATCTGGGCTCCCAAATTTGCCACTCTCACAGGAAACAAAGGACATCATTGAAAGCGGTACGCGTAAGCGGAAAAAGAGCTGAGCTAAACTTCCTAGAGAGATCGAAGTGTTGAGAGGAAAGATCGTTAGTGGTGAGATCACTCGACTGTACCGTCATAGGCAAGGTTTAAAGCCTTGGCATGAACTTCCAAAGCCAAGAAAAACTCAACTTAACATCGATGACAGAATGTGGTTTGCCCATTATCTTGAAGATTGGGATGTGGATGATTTCATGCATTTAGCTGTCTCCGATGATATTTTTGTTTACGTAACACGTCGGCCTAACTACCAAAATGATCGAGTGTGGGCCACAACACCAGATGAAATCGATGACAATGAACATTATCGCGAATTATTAAAAAGTCCAGACTGTGTTGGTGTGTTTGTTTTGTTCACTGCAAAGAAGCTCATGTGGGTGCTGAAGCCAAATGGTCAGAGTTGAGATGGACAGTATTTTCGTGATATTATTCTATCCCAGCATGTCATTCCTTTTCTAAGAAACCCAAACAATGTTATAGATGTCGATCAGGTCACACTTCTGCACGATAAGGCCCCCTGCTTTAAGGCACTAGCCACTCAACAGTTGTTGCGGAACCATGAGATCGATTTCTTTGGAAATGAAGAATGGCCAGGAAATTCTCCTCACCTGAACGTCTGTGAACACATTGGATTAGTTATAAAGGACAAGGTTGAATGTCTCTTGTTTCAGGAACCTAGAGCAAATCGATTTTCGAAGGATACAATGACGCAACACATTGAAACTGTTTTAGCAAATTTGCTTAACGATCAAGATCTATTCACGTCACTTTTGGCAAGCTATCCAAAGCGAATTCAGGCTGTCTTGGAAGCCAATGGCGGGAACACCAAGTTTTAATTGTTTCTCATTAAATGCAGGATTTAATTCTCGTTTGTAAGGTTTGTTTAATTTTACTGTATCTCTAATGGTTTAGTCCATGGGCGGGGGGGCTAAGGTTTATTGGAGCCCCGTATATACATAATAAGTAAATGAACAATTCGTACACATACACACAAAAGCATAACCAACAATCGTCATACTAGTACAACTACCACACAAAAAAGCATCACATCACCAACAATCGTCAGACGAGCACAACCACAACCACACAAACTAATGCATGCAAAGAAAGCCTCAATAGCAAAGTATATACGAATACAACCGCCACACAAAAAAGCATCACCAACAATCGTATAGACTTTTAGGAGCTCCAAAAACACATGGTGAAATGAGGGCTACGACTTTTAGAAGGGGCCCACCCCATCAACAGGAGATGAGGGCTACGACTTTTTAGGAGCTCACCCCATTAACACCACGTGTCCGATATGAGAGCTACAACCAAGCGTCCAAACGAATGATGGTGAAACCAACAACCCACCTCCAGCACCGCCTTACTCACCAACAATAATCCACAAATACACATTTATATTAAATATATTGAAAATATACAAAACATAGTATTATCAAATTATTAGTACAGGAAAAAA
>JAJOZX010001435.1:30000-50000 GCA_023014485.1 Bathynomus jamesi | reverse complement strand
TGTCAGCGCCAGGCAAATTGAATTTCAGTGTCCTTAAGACTTTTTACCATTTTAATAATTTTTCCTAATGATATAAACTATAAATATAAGAATGCACAAACGACAATAAAAGGACTTCTTTACAATTTGGCTGCATGTCAGATGAATTTCATATTTTGGATTTCTTTTTATCCATTTATTAAGTTTTCTCACCGTTTTATATCTGTAAAGTTGATTTTAAATTTCAAGTGCCTCGTAAGTTTAAAGTAAATGTTATGCTCTCACTGCCTTAAAAATTTCGCTTTAACATATTTTCTATGAAATTGTGCACGTTTAAAGTTTACTCTCGCGACAAAATGAAGTTTATATCGAATAGAATAGAAAATAACTTTTGTTAATAATAATAAAAAAAATTTTTTCAATTTACAGTGACATGAATAATTGCGAAGCTCGACTATTTATTTAATTTAATTTGGCCCTTAAGCTTTAGGCTTTACTGGGCTCTTATTAAAAATAAGCAGCTAGTTGTTATAAATTTATAATAATAAATAAATAAGTAGATAAGTATTATTAATAGTTAAAACATTTATTACAATATTAAACAATATGAATGGACAGTATTAAGCAGTATTAGTGGACATTAATCCGAGATTTTTGTTAGTATTCCATTATTAATCGGGATTTCAACTTGGTTTTTGAACAAATTTACATTTTTTGAGATGACAATCTAAATTGAGCTTTGATCTATTTCTGGTCTGATACAAGTGGATTTTTTGATGAGTTACAAAATATCTATTTACCCATTGCAAATTAATAATTTTGTTCTTACACTTGTAAATAAAAATAAAATGTGCCAGTTTGGTTATATCGTTGAGCTTTAGTAGGTTTAGCTCTTTAGATAATGTACTAGAGCAGGGGTCACCAACCTGGGCGGTAGCGCCCACTAGTGGGCTCAGATTAAAGGTAATTAAACATTTATTTCATTATTTATTTTATCGATTATGTTGATTTATTCTTTTTGATGTAAGGTGGGCGATAAGCTTTTTTAATTTTCAAAAAATCGTAAAAGTGGGCTGTGAACAAAAAAAAAGGTTGGTGACCCATGCACTAGAGTGATCAAGGAAATCAGCATCAGATAGTAACCTTATTGCTCGTTTTTGGATGACAAAGATACCATTTAATGCGTTGTTAGCGGAGCTTCCCCAAACAACTTGTGGTTGCCTTCGCAAAATATGCATTCCTTGATTCACTAATTTATTCTCAGAGGATGCATGTAGAACTGACACTGTACCTTGGCTATTCCTTTTTGTAAAAACTTTGGTGCTGTGCCTGCCTTTGTCCCCTTGTTTAACATCCCACTGTGCAAACTCAATTCCATCTCGTCTTGCTAATTCTGTGCATAAAAGACTTAACATCTGCTGAAGGGGGATGTACACATGTTCTCTAGTGTCCCCTACTTACTTCAAGCAAAATTGAGCTACGCAATTTAGACTCCAGTATAGTGACCAACATTATACCATACCTTTCCATTCCTACACCCAAGTTGTCCAGGGACCTAGTTCTAACTTCAAATTCATCATATAACTGCCGTAACTCCTTGACACTATTGGGATAATTAACAGGAGGTATAGCTAAAAGTTCGCGGAGGTGGCTTTTAATTAAGATCTCTGGCTTACCAAACCGTTTCTGTAATATATCCCAAGCCACATTATAATTAGCCTCTCTTAATGCTAATCCTGCTATTGTCTTTGCTGCCTCCCCTTCCAAGAGGGACTGCAAATAATTAAACTTCTCCACCGCGCTTAACACTTGACTAGAATGAACTGCTGATTGAAAACTGTCTGCCCATCCTTGCCATTCCTAAATACTCCCAGAAAATGTTTTGAGTACAAGCCTCGGTAATTGAACTGTAGATTGAACTGTAGATCTGCTAACCTTAACTTCACAAACACTATTTGTTGAGGGTTGTGTCTCATTATTAGACCTGGTCTCTAACTGTACTGAGCTGCTAAACTCTTTTCCTCTGTGGCATACTTTAATTATATCATCAATAATCTCTTCAAAGTAAATTATGTTATTTTCTATTTCATCCTCTTCTATAAGAGCCTCAATTTTAACATTTACTTCGCTTAGAGCAACCTTTTTAGTTTCTAATATGGAGAGCTGCGCAGTCACTAAGCTTAAATCCTCTTGCTCTATGGCATAATCTATAGTGGCAATGACCTTTGTAATTAGACCTTTGTAGGCGCTTCTCCTTTTTTTAAGCTTGTTCAATTCAGCTGCACTCATCTTCAATGCAAACAACAATTGGGCTCAATGCCAAATAAGCTGAATTGGCAAAAATACTTAACCAAACTGATCAAACTCGAATTTCGCTTTTTCAAATAAACTGAATTGCTCGGTTGCGGTACTGACTAACCACCAGTATGGAATACCAAATTTTCCACCCAAGTAACTGCAACCTTCGCCTACAAATAATAAACCAAAATTAACCAAACCGGTAAAAATATAGGCCCAAAACAACGACAGACGAGTGGCCAAGTTTCGCAATTGAGTGACCAAACTTTCTACCCTGGGACCTTAACTCAATTATGCTCAACCCGTCTAGGCCTAACTTGGGCTACAATTTGCACAATCAGAACTTTGCCGGAAAATAGTCAATGACTCAGTCTTGGGCTAGAATGAATCCGGTTTCGAATGTCCATGTTATTTTTTGTATTTTTATTGGGCTCAGAATCCCAGCTGAGCCGTGAACGGCCAAGCTCTGAAGGGCCAGTTTAACCTACAGCCCAAGTTAAGCTAGACTAAAAACTTACGGACTTGGAAGTCCTATTAGGCCCTACCTCAGGGATGCTGACTCGATGTGAGCCTACCTTAGGCCTCAGTTGCATAAAATTAAGATAAAAAACAAAAGGGGCACTATTTATGGTCTTCCTTCTAAACCTTGCAACAACAACACAACCTGCACCATTGCACGATGCAACAATCTTGTATCTAAACAACCAAACTGAATTGCAAGAGAACTCTCTATAAGACCACGCCCTGTAAGTGCCGCATTCAACAAACGAGTAGGAAGGACACGCAGCGCCCCAAAAAAATGATGCCACAAGAGCCCAAAAATGCTAGCTCTAAATTAAGTGAATTTTTCACTACTCTTACAATTATAAGATGGAAATACTGTATATACACCTTAACTTAATATATACAAGCAATGCTGCATCAATCAGCTCAGTCATCATATTGTCTTGGGACAACAATGGCTCTTCCTCTTCTAGATTTTCTAACACTTGTTCTTCCTTATATAACATACTGCACGTCTACACCCTTGTTTGGGGAAACTCCGCTAACAACGCATTAAATGGTATCTTTGTCATCCAAAAACGAGCAATAAGGTTATTATCTGATGCTAATTTCCTTGATCACTCTAGTGCATTATTTAAAGAGTTAAACCTACTAAAGCTCAAAGATATAACCAAACTGGCACATTTTCTTATTTACAAGTGTAAAAACAAAATCATTAATTTGCAATGGGTAAATAGATATTTTGTAACTCATCAAGAAATCCACTCGTATCAGACCAGAAATAGATCAAAGCTTGTTATACCTCAATTTAGATTGTCTTCATCTCAAAAACTACCCATTTTCATTGGATTGAAATTATGGAATGACTTGAATGCCGATATAAAAAATATTGTGAATGTAAATTTGTTTAAAACCAAGTTGAAATCCCGATTAATAATGGCATACTAGCAAAAATCTAGGATTAATGTCTACTAATACTGTTTAATGTTGTCCATTAATATTGTTTAATATTGTAATACATGTTTTAACTATTAATAATACTTATTTACTTATTTATTTATTATAATAAATTTATAACAACTAGCTGCTTATTTTTAATAAGAGCCCAGTAAAACCTAAAGCTTAAGGGCCAAATTAAATTAAATAAATAGTCGAGCTTCACAATTATTCATGTCATTGTAAATTTAAAAATTTATTTATTTTATTAATATTAATAAAGGTTATTCTATTCTATTCTATATAAACTTCATTTTGTCGCGAGAGTAAACTTTAAACGTGCACAATTTCATACAAAATATGTTGAAGCGAAATTTTTAAGGCAGTGAGAGCATAACATTTACTTTAAACTTACGAGGCACTTGAAATTCAAAATCAACCTTACAGATATAAAACGGTGAGAAAACTTAAATGGATAAAAAGAAATCCAAAATATGAAATTCATCTGACATGCAGCCAAATTGTAAAGAAGTCTTTTTATTGTCGTTTGTGGATTCTAATATTTATAGTTTATATCATTAGGAAAAATTATTAAAATGGTAAAAAGTCTTAAGGAAACTGAAATTCAATTTGCCTGGCGCTGACGAGTCACGACCTGACCCTGAAAATAAATCTCAAAAAAGAGCGCAGTTTATTATTATTATTTTTAATTATAGTGATTTTTCTACAAATACGTGAGTTTGGCTGTTTATAAGATATATTATCTCCGTACATATACTTAATTTTAGTTTGTAGAAAATATATATATAGATATATATATATATATATATATATATATATATATATTATCGATGATAGAGAGAGAGAGAGAGAGAGAGAGAGAGAGAGAACAGAAATCGTGATGAGGTTGTACGAGCTTATCAGCTTTCAGAGACGCGTATTGTGTGTTAAACAAAAAGGAGATTTCAGTTTTAGTTTGATTAGCTTAATCGTAAACTTTGGAAGATATTAATATACAATAAATCATCTGAAATATATATGAAGGATTGGAAAACACCTGTTCTACAATTTACCTTCCTGCCAGAAGCTCTTATCACGATGTGGATCCCTTGGGAACAAATACAATAGCGCCTGGACAATTCACTTTTGTGCCATTTCGGTGGTTCGCGCTACTATCTACGTTCTGTGTATATATAATATATATATATAGAGAGAGAGAGAGAGAGAGAGAGAGAGAGAGAGAGAGAGAGAGAGAAGTATTTACTCAGAGGAATATGTGTTATTTGCACTGGAAAGGCTACAGAAAGGGCCCCAACTCGACCGACGGGTAATACCAAGGGCGCCCAGCAACCGGACGGGTGATGCCAAGGGCGTATATTATATATATATATTTTTTTTTTTTTATGCAGGAAGGAGGGGCCCAGGACAAGGATATGAAAAATTATGTTAATTTAAATTTACAAAAGTAACACATTAAAACAAACAAATATTCAGATTGACGTCTCGTTTTGGGGCTTTTTTGTAACAGTTAGAATAACACAATGGTTAATATGGAAGCACCGATAAATCGTTTTAGTATATATATATAATGAACCATTTTAAAGCTTTTCGTCGTTCGAATTTCGTAAAGCATGTTATAAATCGTGTTTTATAATGTAAAAGTAACTCTCTGAACACGATAGCTTTGGCATTCATTGAAGAAATGAGGCAACGATGAAATGACGACTTCTTGTATAAAACAAATAAATAAAAAATTCCTTAAACGCATGGTGTTGTAGATTAGATTAAGGGCGGGGCACGAATTTAATTACAGATAATTATTAAAAGTTTTAATATTTCTAAAAAATCCTACAAGAAATGTACAAATATTACACAGCATATATATATATATATATATATATATATATATATACTGAAATATTCCGAAAGTAACAGAAAAAAAAATTCAAAACGCATTTATTGACATCGTTTACGGTCTATGGTAATAAAGAGTAACGCCACGAATTTGATTGTAGATAACTAAAAATTCCACAAAAATGTAAAAACATACCATATATTATATAATATATATATATATAATAATATATATATATATATATATTATATATATTAAATTATTGAGAATAAATTTAATATATATATATAAGCACACCGGACAAAAAATAGTCACCCCTCTCAGAATGTACCTAATAACGTGTGACGGCGCCTCTGGCCTTGATAACCGCACGAATCCGGCGAGGCAGAGACTCTACGAGGTTGTGTATGTACTGAACATCGATTTGCTGCCACTCGTTCATCAGCCGGTCCCGAAGTTCCGCCAGAGTCCGTGGGTGTCTATTCCTGCGCTTCACTTTCTGTTTCCAGCCTGAACAACACCTTCGACGCATTCAGGATTAAAGGCTTCATTGGACCTGCGATGTACTCGTCGCCTCCCATCATTGGAGAACAAACAAAAACGGGACTCATCGGACCAAATTACACGTTTCCAATCTGCCGCAGTCCAGTTTTTTGCCTCTGAGCCCATTTATAACGTGCCAATTTGTGACTTGCTGTTAACAGCGGCCTCTTCCGTGGTACCCTGCTCCAGATGTCCATCGCATGCATGCAGTTCTCGTCGCAATGTCCGTTCGGGAATTGGTCGCTGGAGAACCTCATTGGTTTCTTGGAGCAATTGTTCTCTGGTTTGAAAACGATTTGCAGTTACTAGACGAGAAACATGGCGGCGGCCCCTATTGTCGAGAATTGTTTTCCGGCCACAGTTACGCCGTCGATTGTCAGTTGATTGCGAACTACACCACTCTTTGTAAACTCGCTGGACAGTACGCGTTGACACACACAACAAATTGGGCTACTTCAGACATTTTGTGTCCGTGGGCTCTGCCAAACACGATGGCTCCTTTTTGCCACTGAGTAACGTCTGCCTCACGACCCATTTTGCAGACTATATCCAACACACACTTTGTTCTTCACCACCTCACGAAACAGATCTGATCCTGTGTGCTACGTCACCGCTACTTGTCACTTACCAATGCTACATCAGCGCCCTCTGTGTGACCTTGAACTTCCTACTATCGGTGCTATTAGGGGTGACTAATTTTTTGTCCGGTGTGCTTATATATATATATGGTATGTTTTTACATTTCTTGTGGAATTTTAGTTATCTACAATCAAATTCGTGGCGTTACTCTTTATTACCATAGCCCGTAAACGATGTCAATAAATGCGTTTTGAAATTATTTTTTCTGTTACTTTCGGAATATTTCAGTATATATATACAGTATATACCGGTATATATATATATATATATATATATATATACTGAAATATTCCGAAAGTAACAGAGAAAAAAAAAATTTCAAAACGCATTTATTGACATCGTTTACGGGCTATGGTAATAAAGAGTAACGCCACGAATTTGATTGTAGATAACTAAAAATTCCACAAGAAATGTAAAAACATACCATATATATATATATATATATATTATTCTCAATATATTTAAAATAACTGTATATATTTTTCCTCTGCTAGTATTTTCGTAATACTTTGCTTTGTATGATTATATATATTTAATATAACTCTATATATATTTTTCCTGTTCTAATATTTTGATAATGTCCCGTTTTGTGGACCCTATTTTTTGTATGATTATATATTTTCCATTCTATTATTTGAGAGAGAGAGAGAGAGAAAGAGAGAGAGAGAGAAAGAGAGAGAGAGAGAAAGAGAGAGAGAGAGAAAGAATTGGAAAGTATATTAAATTTTATAGAGGCATTTTCGGAATATATTTGGAACATTTTTGTTCAGAAATTACAAATTCCTCGCCCGGGGTCGATCTCACGACCTCCCGATCACCAGCTCAGCGTCTCAACCACTAGGGAACCCAGGGTATCCATTTATTTACCAACCAATTTTTATTGTGTGGAAGGATGAACAACTGGGTTTGTTGCATACCGACTTCCTTCACACGAAATCAAACCCAAAGCTGGTGGATTCGTAGTTGCAATGATAACCACTACACCACAGTGACGCATATATATATATATATATATATATATATATATACAGCGTGTCCTAAAGAAATGTATACCCACTTTGTTCGATAATACCAGCTATGAGGATAATAAATATATTACTGTTTATATGTTTTTAATAAAGAATTTTCTCCTGAATCTAAATATGTAATTATTTTTATTAAAAATTGAAGAACAAAAAAGTTACAGATGTTTAAATTAGAATTATTATTTTCGAGACTTCATGTGTGATATTTTCTAATATTTTTTTTTATGGCCTGGCCTGCCTTTTAACCGACTGTTTTGAGATACTTATGTTTAGTGCCTAGCTTAGCCTAGCCATTTCTTTGAGTTCTAATTAGGCAAGACTACAGTTTTGCTTTAACCTTTTCTAACATCTTATAACTCTGCGACGTTTGTTCTTTTCTAACGACAATTTCAACATCTTAGATAAAGTGTCATTTAACCATGGAATTTGTAAATTTTTTGAATTAACTAATAATTACAACATTTATGCTTCAATATCAACACTAAACATAAGTATCTCAAAACAGTCGGTTAAAATATTGGAAAATATCGCACATGAAGTCTCGAAAATAATAATTATAATTTAAACATCTGTAACTTTTTTGTTTTTCAATTTTTAATAAAAATAATTCCATATTTAGATTCAGGAGAAAATCCTTTATTAAAAAACTTATAAAAAGTCATATATTTATTATCCTCATAGCTGGTATTATCGAACAAATTGGGTATACATTTCTTTGGGACACGCTGTGTATATATATATATATATTATATATATATATATACAGGGCGTCCCAAAAAAATGTATACACACTTTAACAGCTGATAGCTCAATTGATGTTTCTTTCTTTCCAAGTTAAACCCATTAGAATTAATAATGGCAGTCAGACTAAACTTTGAACAAAGGAAATTCACTCTAAAATGCTACTGGAAGTGTGAAAACGCAGTTGAAGTGCAAAGACAGTTTAGGAGGGAGTTTCAAACAGATCCACCAACGCGACTTACCATCACTCGAATTAGAGATAAGTTTGAAGCCGATGGAACTGTTCAGAATGTCCACAAGAAGCGTTCCGGAAGACCACGGACATCGACAAGCCCCACAAAGCAAGAAAGAGTACTGGAAACGTATCACCAAAGTCCAAGAAAATCTGTGCGGCAAGCGAGTCGTGAGGTAGGAATTTCAGAATCGTCTGTCCAACGCATTTTGAAGCGCTGTCAATGGAAAAGTTACATTCCAAGATTAGTCCATGCTATTAATGAAGATGATCCGGACCGAAGAGTGGAGTATTGCAAGTGGTACTTGGCACGATGTGGATGTGGACTGGACGAAGGGGTTTCGTAGAATACCCTCCGCGTTCACCAGACCTCACACCACTAGATTTTTTTATGGGGATACTTAAAAGACAAAGTCTACGCTATAAAACCTGCAACAGTCGTTGAATTGAGAGCAGCCATTGAACGAGAATGCACACAAATACCAAACGAAATGTTTCGTGATGTTTGCGATTCCATTGCTTCGCGTTATCAGCAGTGCCTGGACCAGAACGGACGTCAGTTTGAAAACAGGCGTTGACAAAACAATTAAATAATGTCTAGATTCTATTACATTTTGAAAATTAAATGTATTTTAATAAACACTGCCTTTATAAGTATTTAAAGTGTGTATACATTTTTTTGGGACGCCCTGTATATATATATATATATATATATATATATAGTGCTTTTTTAGGTAGATAAGGGGATGTTAGTTCAATTAAATTCGTGATTGTCATTATTTTGTGGAAAATTCTGAGTATTTAAGATTTTGTAGAAGTTTATTAGCTTTTCTTTTTTAGTATTTTAAGAACTCCTTATTCAAATTTATTTACGTGGGAAGGATTTTACAATTTTTATTGGTCTTTTTATGGTAAGAGTCAAAGAGAAAAAATGAAATATTTTATGTAGTTGTCCAGGTAGAAAGAAGGGTTCCTGTCAGTACGCACCATTTGTTAGCACTTAAAGATAGTTTTGCGCTGAAATGACCCATGGGTTTGATGGAGAGAAACTGATGTTTACAATTTTTGGTTTTCGACTGGCTAGAATGTTTTCGACATATATATATATATATATATATATATATGCATTTAACTGCAATGACCGCGCAGTATATAAATGAATAGAAACGACGTAAATAAGGAGCGTCTCTGCACACGGGGAAGAGAAACAACGAATAATGAAAAATGAGGCGAACCGCCCGGGAATCGAACCCAGGGCCTTCCAATTCGATTCCCGGGCGGTTCGCCTCATTTTTCATTTATTCGTTATTTCTCTTCCCCGTGTGCAGAGACGCTCCTTATTTACGTCGTTTCTATTCATTTATATACTGCGTGGTCATTGCAGTTAAATGCACATATTCACGATTTGCGAGGGTGCCCTCTCAGGGCATTGGTTTCTGCTCTATGTAGGAGAATTTCGATTTATGATTGATCGAGGTCCGTAGTGTAATGGTAGCGCATCCAACCGGCAATTGGAAGGCCCTGGGTTCGATTCCCGGGCGGTTCGCCTCATTTTTCATTTATTCGTTATTTCTCTTCCCCGTGTGCAGAGACGCTCCTTATTTACGTCGTTTCTATTCATATATATATATATATATATATTTTATTTCCCCTGGGCAATTCAGTTCGCTCCTGTGCAAACAATGGACGTAGATAGAAAATAAAATTTGATCATTAGGCCGTGGCTATCGCTACCAACCCATGGCTATCACCATAGTTACCACCCGCTCCGGGTCTGGAAACCAATTTTTTTTGTAATCATTTGGCCGTGGTTATCGTTACCAACCCATGGCTATCACCATAGTTACCAACCCATAGCTATCACCATGGTTACCCCCCGCTCTGGGTCTGGAAACCAATTTTTTTCTGATCATTAGGCCGTGGCTATCGTTACGAACAGGTCTCGAACCCCAATTGATCATTATGTCATGGCTATCACCATGGTTATCATTTTTTCTGGCTAGGCTGTTGTTCTTTTCTTCCCGTACGATTTGGCAGCAACCGGACGGACTGATGCCTAGGGCTCCCAGCAAATGTTGCAAGATGTTGCAATGCAATGTTGCAAGATGGTGCAACTTAATATAACTATGTATTTTTTCCTGTAGTAATAATTTGATAATACTGTTTTGTATATTTTCAATATATTTAATATAACTGTATTTGTGGATTGTTGTTGGTGAGTAAGGCGGTGGTGGAGGTGGGTTGTTGGTTTCACCATCATTCGTTTGGACGCTTGGTTGTAGCTCTCATATCGGACACGTGGTGTTAATGGGGTGAGCTCCTAAAAAGTCGTAGCCCTCATCTCCTGTTGATGGGGTGAGCTCCTTTTAAAAGTCGTAGCTCTCATTTCACCATGTATTTTTGGAGCTCCTAAAAGTCTATACGATTGTTGGTGATACTTTTTTTGTGTGGTGGTTGTGCTCGTATATATTTTGCTATTGAGGCTTTCTTTGCATGCATCAGTTTGTGTAGTGGTGGTGGTGCTCGTCTGACGATTGTTGGTGATGTGATGCTTTTTTGGTGTGGTGGTTGTGCTAGTATGACGATTGTTGGTTATGCTTTTGTGTGTGTGTGTGTGTGTGTGTGTGTGTGTGTGTGTGTGTGAATTGTTCATTTATTTATTATATATATATTTTTTTTTCTTTATTTCCGCACGAATTGTGAAATATATTTTCCTGTAGTAATATTTTGTTAATATTGTGCTTTATATGATTATATATTTTTCTTTCTATTATTTGAGCATATATATGTCTCATTGTATATCCATTAATTCATGTAAATAAACGGAATGATGTATTGGTGTTTTATTTATTCCTTGAACACGATTATATCACTTGTTTGGTTTCGGTTTTCAGAATAATTAATTAATTGCTATTTCTCAAACCGGTCTTCTAAGCCACCTGGAATATATGGAATAATTTAATAAATAAGTAGCGAAGTTGTCAGCTCAACTTTCTAAGCCAGACGACAAGAATATATGGAGTAATAAAATAAATATTGCTAACTGGCAACTGAGCCTTCTAAACCAAATGGCTGATTAATATATGGAATAATTTAAAAAATAACGAATCTGGCAACTCAGCCAACTTGCTGATTAATATATGGAATAATTTAAAAAATAACGAATCTGGCAACTCAGCCAGCTACCTGATTAATATATGGAATAATTAAATAAATATTGCTATCTGGCAATTCGGCCTTCTAAACCAACATTAATATATGGAATAATTAAATATTTAATGCTATCTGGCAACTCAGCCTTCTATGACAACTGGCTGAATAATATATGGAATAATTAAATACATGGCGCAAACTGGCAACTCAGCCAACTGGCTGCTTAGTGGCCTATAAGAGAGCGGCGGTGTGGCTGAAGACCCCATAAATTTAGGGTGGATCGATTTTACATTTTTTCGATTTCCATATTCTAATAGAGAGAAAAACTTGCGCATGCATGAGAAAATAGCCTCTGCAAAATCTTAGCTTAATAGGTAATCATCTTCTGCCCCCGACAGAGCGATGAAAATCATATTTTAGTAGTCAAAAACGTATTTTTCTTATAATTTTTAAAATATTTCAATATGCATCAAAATTATTCCTAATAACTATAAAGTCGATGAAAAAGACCTCATATGATCGTTTTCCCAAGCGCGTTGTCCTACGTTAATATCCTTTGCCCCCTGCAACAACGTCAAATGTTGAAAAAATAGGTAATTTATATACATATTTTCAGATCGGCTCTTTGTCTTAAATAATGCATTTATATATTTCCCATAGCATTTATATCGTTGCTTAAGCATGAAATAACACACACGCAAAATTTTATGACTCTAGAGTAATATCTTCTGTCCCCGAGAAAAGTCTAAATGTGGATTATAATTACGTTAATGCGATGTTATAAGTACGATAAGTACTAAGTACAGCTCCTCGCTTGCTAATTTTATAAAATTAGCAACCCAGAACTCACCACGAGGAGGTGGCTGTACGTCGAGTTCCACCCTATCCAGCCCCAACCACCCTTCCTTTGGCTGCATGTCGATTTACATAAGGTAATCTTTCTTAGAATCAAATCGTGGGATTTTTGTTCGGGAGTGAAGACGGGAGCGGATGATTCCGTCCCTCTCTTCTATTCCACTTACACTGGCAGAGGCTTCGGTTACTAATTTGATGAGTCTCTCGACCGCTTGAGTATGACAAGGGAATAGTGGGATCAGTCCATCAGGCTGGTCTCCCGTCTCAACAAACTCTTTTATTCGGGTATCAGGTATTGTTTTTGTAACGGGGGGTTCGGTCACCTCAGCCGTTTGCCAGTTGATCATTTCGTAATAGTTTTGACTATCGTAGAGCAGCTCAGGCATGGCGAAGGCTCGAATTTCCTCCGCTGGTGATTGTTTTGATCGTGCTTTTAATATTCTTCTCCATCCCAATTCTCTTATGTGTTGCTCATCGGCATGTAGCATGGAGATCAAAATATTTTCTGGGTGAGCAAAGAAAGAATTTCTACGGAGGACTTTGTTGGCGATTGTCTTAGATCTTTGAGGCATGGTCTGAGAGAGACGCATCATTTCGAAAAAATGTTTTGCGCCCTCAGTGAAACGAGTTTTTCTTTATCTTAAACCAAATTGGTACGTAAACTGTCATAATGAATCGCACAATTTCGTTGAAGGTGCTGGAGGGTTCACTGGTTGAAACATAGAGGCGCAGAAATCTATTTGCTGTTGTCAGCCACCTGGAATGCGCCATCTTACCTGGATTTCGAGCCGCGAGAGCTGAAGAGCAGCTACCGCTCGACACTGCTGTGTAGATGCCTAACAAATATTTTTGGTCAGTGCTCAACTCGGCATCATCTATGTCAATGTCGGGAGATGGAATGGCATCGAATTCTGTAATTGGAAGTTTTTCGCAGTCGTTCAGTTGTTTTACAACTGGTCCAGTAAAGCCCATTGGCCCAGTTGTTTTGCCGTCCAAGTCTTGAATGAGGTGTCGCAGTGATAATTCATTACCGTGTAATAGGTATATGATCCACTGAACTGGCCTTTGTAGTTTCATTTCAATCATACGAATGGCTCCACCCTTTCGACCCGTGTTCACTGCGGTACCATCACAGCCGATAGCCACAATGTCGTCCGTGCTAATATTGTTAGTCTTCAGAAAGTTGATGATACCTGATGTTATTGCAGTGGCAGAACCTGATGCAGGAGTGAAATGCCCCATGTACTGGGATTCTGGTTCTTGAACTAAAACTATATGCTCTTCTACCACAGTCCTTCTATGCTTCACATTGTCTATTTCTTCTTGTGTCATTGTTTTATCTTTACGTCCGTCAAAGAAAATGCCCTGTAATGGTAGCGTGATCTTGTCATCTTGCTGATACTCAGAACGAACTCTTTTTCTGGCTCTTCTTATCTTATTTCGATCAATCACTGAACTGACATCATCTTCTCGTATCCAGCCAACATCCTCTAACAACGAAGAAGCAATAAATGAAGCAGCTCTGTCTGAGACGCCCGTACGATCACAAGCTTCAGCAAGTACCTGGAGTTTCATTCGTGTTTTTTCCTTCATGTCATGTTTATCTCTCGGTGTTAGTTCATACGATGACGATGATTCTATAGATGTATCCTCGGTTTCACTAGAGGCTGACGAAGAAGGTTGTTCTTGAGAAGTTTCTTGTCGTTTACTAGTCGACGGCTCTTGATGTTCTGCTATTCCTTCTTGTTTCAATATCGTCAATCTTCTTGCAAGAGTCATCTCGTTTTTATTTGTTGTTTCAACATCCAAAGTTCCTATTGCCATTTTGCGATCACTTCTTTGGTCGAGTAAAAACTGTTGCTCTTTCAGTGGTACTCGTCGTTCACGAGGGCAGCTGCATTTTGTCAAATCAGGGCATTTACAAGCCGATATGTCAAATAAGGTGGTCTTAGTTGATTTCTTGAAGGCCTCAAGATTTTTCTGTAACGATTCGTTCTTCTTTTTCGCGTTCAGTGATTTGATGATGTTAGCCATTTTATCACGATAACTTTTCAACATTTGATTTATCCGTGCTGTCGAAACTGTTGGAATGGAAGCTAATTTCCACAAGTATTCCAGTCTCTCCGTGACCACAGCGGCGATGTCTTTGAATGGAGGTTCCTTCTTTGATGATCTCAACTCAGTTCTCACATGATGGTAGTATTGCATCACATCTTCACATGTGTGAAAACATCGCAAATTCAAATCTTTCCCAGCACCAAATATTGGACACGTAACCGATCTTCTAGTTGTAGCGGTAGCCATCCTGTAAAGATTAAAGAATAATGTATTGTTCTGTTACGCAATAAAATCGAAAAAAACAGAGTTATGAGAAAAACAAACAAGGATATGAGCAGAGAGATTGAGCACACTGAGGACTCCGAGTGAGGAGCCACACACACACACACACTGAGGACTCGAGGAGCCAGCTGCAAAATACACACCTGCCTTCGACGCTGTCAAAAGGCAACTGAGGGAACTGCGCAGTGCGTACTGGCGCGTCAGTGGCAGCTGCTGCTGGCAGCACTCACCAGAGATGACCTTTAAACCCTAGCCTAGAGTCATAAAATTTTGCGTGTGTTATTTCATGCCTAAGCAACGATATAAATGCTATGGGAAATATATAAATGCATTATTTAAGACAAAGAGCCGATCTGAAAATATGTATATAAATTACCTATTTTTTCAACATTTGACGTTGTTGCCGGGGGCAAAAGATATTAACGTAGGACAACGCGCTTGGAAAAACGATCATATGAGGTCTTTTTCATCGACTTTATAGTTATTAGGAATAATTTTGATGCATATTGAAATATTTTAAAAATTATAAGAAAAATACGTTTTTGACTACTAAAATATGATTTTCATCGCTCTGCCGGGGGCAGAAGATGATTACCTATTAAGCTAAGATTTTGCAGAGGTTATTTTCTCATGCATGCGCAAGTTTTTGTCTCTATTAGAATATGGAAATCGAAAAAAATGTAAAATCGATCCACCCTACGCCCATATACGTCTGACAGCTGTCGGACGAACACCTCCTCCCTTCCTCCTCTCCTCTTCCTCTCTCTCTCTCTCTGCCACTTTGGGGGGGGTGAGGCCGTCCCACCTTCTCCCCCAAAGAGGCCCCCTTAGGTTAGGTATGCCCCTTTGGGAGGGTTCAGCTTGGGGGATAACTCCAAGTTGCATACCACTTGCAGCCTCATTTTGGGGTTGGCAACAAAGGTTGGCACTCCCCTTTGGGGGGGTTAGCTTGGGGGATAACTCCAAGTTGCATACCCCTTGCAACCCCATTTTGGGGCTGGCAACAAAGGGGGTGGGGTGCCACCAAGGGGGGTGGGGGTTGGCACTCTTGCAACATTATGCAATTGCTCTGCACTCTGGCATTTTGCGCCCATACCACTCACAAGGAACAGTATCAGCTCCACTACTCTTCATAATCATGCTAACTGACATAGATGAGGACGTTACCAGAGAGAGCACAGTAACATCCTTTGTGGATGACACAAAGATCAGTAGAAAAATAAGAAACCCAGAAGATATAGGATCTCTACAAACCGACATAAACAACAATAATATGAAATTTAACAGAGAAATTTAAGCTGTTAAGTTACGGAAAAAGAGAAGACCTAAAACCCATGGAATATTATACCCCAAATGGACAGGAAATTCAGAGAAATTCTAGAGCAAAAAATTTAGGGGTTGTAATGACTGATGATGCGAAATTTGAAACACAAAATAAGATAGCAACAAAATAAGATAGCAGTAAACAGAGCAAAGAGAATATTTAGGCAGATACCGAGAACCTTTAAACGAAAGGGATAGGAATATAATGATTCCTCTACTGAAAACACTGATCATATCCAAATTGGAATACTGCTTAGTCCTAACATCCCCATATAAAAACGAAGACACTAGACAGATAGAAGGGATTCACAGAAGCTTCACAGGGTGCAAAGAACTAAATTACTGGGAAAGGTTACTCGAACTAAACCTATATTCACTGGAAAGGAGAAGAGAGAGAGATACACCATTAGTTACACTTGGAAAATAATGGAGAAACTAGTCCCTAATCTTACTCTGAACCCTGTAACTCCCAAAACAACGGTAGAAAGCAGAAAAGGAAGAGTGTGCCATGTTCCCAAATTAAAGGCAAGACAGGTAACATCCTTAACCCTGGAAGAAAATAGTTTTGTTGTGAGAGGACCAAAACTGTTTAATCAACTGCCCAAAAACCTAAGGAACATAAATGGTGTTGCAGTGGACATCTTCAAAAGAAGATTAGATGCCTGGCTCAGAACAATCCCTGATGAGCCGGGCGTACCTGCTATGTGAGGTGGAGAGTACAAGAAACGAACTCACTACTTCACCAGGCCAACTCGAGAGGAGGAGTGACAAGCTTGACCTTCGTGAAATGAGGAATCTTCGCACGGAACCTCTGAAAGGTTGAAAGGTATATATATATATATATATATGGGAATGAACTCAGAATGGTCCCCTGAGTTTTTTATGATACACACAGACAGTGCATGGAACAAGGAACTCTTCTGGGATAATTAAATCCACTATAGTCCGAATAAGTAATGGTAAATGACAAATACCATAGTTTTTCTTTTTCATGATGCTAGCCCGACGTGGGCAACGGGTCACTCGCAAAGAGGTCCCATAAATATAGCTTCCCTCACCAACTATCTGCAAAGCAGACAGGATCCAGCTTTGGGACATGGATCTAGGGTAAAGCAGCCTAGCCCTGCTACATTTAGAACCTCAATATAAGCAAAAGACTCGCTGCCTTCACGTCAGATTGAATACATCAAAGGAAAAGGGGTAACTATTATATTTTTAGCCAAAAACCAAACTTAAACCTCAACTGGCAGAATTGAGCGTCCACTTTTCAAGGCACATAACATGTCCGTTTAATGTAGCAGGGCTAGGCTGCTTTACCCTAGATCCATGTCCCAAAGCTGGATCCTGTCTGCTTTGCAGGTAGTTGGTGAGGGAAGCTATATTTATGGGACCTCTTTGCGAGTGACCCGTTGCCCACGTCGGGCTAGCATCATGAAAAAGAAAAACTATGGTATTTGTCATTTACCATTACTTATTCGGACTATAGTGGATTTAATTATCCCAGAAGAGTTCCTTGTTTCATGCACTGTCTCTGTGTATCATATACGTATATATATATATATATATATATATATATATATATATATGTGTGTGTGTGTGTATATATTATATATATATATATATATGGGATGAATTTCACAATAAAACACGTGAAATGAATGAATGCTGCAAACCCACAAGGAAAAAGAAAAACTATTCCAAGGCCTTTCGTGTATTCAAAGCTACACCTCGTCAGGTGTATGTATATATATATATATATATATGTATATATATATATATATATATATATATATTCATATATATATATATGCGCCTCGGTGGTGTAGTGGTTAGCGTCGCTGACTACGAATCCATCAGCCCCGGGTTCGAGACCCGACGGCAGCCGGCGCGCAGCAAAACCCAGCTGTTCATCCTTCCACACAATAAAGAAAGTGGTTGGTAGATAAATGGGTACCCTAGGTGGCCTAGTGGTTAAGACGCTGAGCTGCTGATGGGGCGTGGTTCAGATTCCACGTTAAACTGTAGGTCTAAGGTGGGGTGAAAAACTTGACCTTCGTCAGAATGAACATTCGGGCGGAAGCTAACCAAAGGTAACAAAGGTTATATATATATATATATGAAAATTATTTCACGAAAGTAACACGTGAAAAATATTTATGACGAATAAAACCACGAAGGAAAGGAAACACAGAATGGTGCTCAAGCGCTTTCGTCTAATGACATCCTCAGTGTTCCTGAGGATGTCATTAGACGAAAGCGCTTGAGCACCATTCTGTTTCCTTTCCTTCGTGGTTTTATTCATCATAATATATATATATATATATATATATATTATATATATATATGATGAATAAAACCACGAAGGAAAGGAAACACAGAATGGTGCTCAAGCGATTTCGTCTAATGACATCCTCAGGAACACTGAGGATGTCATTAGACGAAAGCGCTTGAGCACCATTCTGTTTCCTTTCCTTCGTGGTTTTATTCATCATAAATATTTTTCACGTGTTACTTTCGTGAAATAATTTTAATATATATATACAGCGTGTCCCAAAGAAATGTATACCCACTTTGTTCGATAATACCAGCTATGAGGATAATAAATATATTACTTTTTATGTTTTTTAATAAAGAATTTTCTCCTGAATCTAAATATGTAATTATTTTTAGTAAAAATTGAAAAACAAAAAGTAACAGATGTTTAAATTATAATTATTATTTTCGAGACTTCATGTGCGATATTTTCTAATATTTTTGCACGTATATGAGATAAGTTTGAAACCGACGGCACTGTGCAAAACTTACAAAAACAACGTTCTGGAAGACGTCGAACATCTTAGATAAAGTGTCATTTAACCATGGAATTTGTAAATTTTTTGAATTAACTAATAATTACAACATTTATGCTTCAATATCAACACTAAACATAAATATCTCAAAACAGTCGATTAAAATATTAGAAAATATCGCACATGAAGTCTCGAAAATAATAATTATAATTTAAACATCTGTAACTTTTTTGTTCTTCAATTTTTAATATAAATAATTACATATTTAGATTCAGGAGAAAATTCTTTATTAAAAAACATATAAAAAGTAATATATTTATTATCCTCATAGCTGGTATTATCGAACAAAGTGGGTATACATTTCTTTGGGACACGCTGTATATATAACCTTTGTTACCTTTGGTTAGCTTCGCCCGAATGTTCATTCTGACGAAGGTCAAGCTTTTCAGATAGATATATATATATATATATATTATATATATATATATATATATATATATATATGTGTATATATATGTATATACATATGTGTATACTGTATATACTGTATATATTTAGTGGTGAACCGGATGTCAGTTTTTCAACACCTGCGGATGCGGATGCGAATTTTTAATTTCAATATCCGCGGATGCGGATATTTAGTTAATCTATCAATATAATATGGAATTATGAATATATGACATCATTTTTCAAATTTCGTGATATTACTATGATATTATGGCAGGCAATGCATAAGAATTAAAATTAATATTAATATTTTCATTATGATAAAAATAATAACTTTCTCA
>JAJOZX010001435.1:10000-25000 GCA_023014485.1 Bathynomus jamesi | reverse complement strand
AAGGGGGTAACTATTGTATTTTTAGCCAAAAAAACAAAACTTAAACCTCAACCGGGACATTGAACGTCCACTTTTCAAGGCACGTAACACGTCCGTTTAATATACACAAACTCAGAATGGTCCCCTGAGAAACTTATATGTTAAACACAGACCATGCATGGAACAAGGAACTCTTCTGGGAAAATTAAATCCACTATAGTCCGAATAAGTAATGGTAAATGACAACTGGCAGGATTGAGCGTCCACTTTTCAAGGCACATAACATGTGCCAGTTGAGGTTTAAGTTTTGGTTTTGGCTAAAAATATAATAGTTACCCCTTTTTCTTTGATTTATTCAATCCGACGTGAATGCAACGAGTCTTTTACTTATATTGAGGTTCTAAATGTAGTGGGGCTAGGCTGCTTTAAACCCTAGATCCATGTCCCAAAGCTGGATCCTGTCTGCTTTGCAGATAGCTGGTGAGGGACGCTATATTTATTGGACCTCTTTGCGAGTGACCCGTTGCCCACGTCGGGCTAGCATCATGAAAAAGAAAAACTATGGTATTTGTCATTTACCATTACTTATTCGGACTATAGTGGATTTAATTATCCCAGAAGAGTTCCTTGTTCCATGCACGGTCTGTGTGTATCATATATATATATGTATACATATACATATATACACATATACATATATATATATATATATATATATATACATATACATATATATATTTATACTATTTAGGACTATAAATGAGGAATGTGTACCGTACAAAATTAAGCGTGCGAAAGTAAACAACAAGCCCTTGTGGTTTACTTCTAGAGTAGGAGACATTATAAAGAGTAGAGATAGGGCTTATAGGCTACATAAGTGCGATAAAGACAATTTGTGGTTACGAAACAACTACATATCTCTAAGGCGTGAAGCGAAAAGTGTAATAAAAAAGTCCAAGCGCGAATTTGAAATCTCCATAGCTCGTGACGGTAAAGAAAACCCCAAGCGATTCTTTCAATACGTCAATAATAGAGCTCCAGTAAAAAGCGTCTTGGGGCCTTTGAAAAATCTAAACGGAGATCTAGTTTCTGAAAACAAGGAAATGGCTACCTTGCTAAACGAAGTTTTTACGTCAGTTTTTACTATAGAAGATGTAACAAATATCCCTACGGTCACGGACATAATACCGTTTGATAATGGTAATATTTGGGATAATATAGTGGTTAGTGAAGGGGAGGTAACGCGCTATATTGATAAAATGAAAACGCGTAAATCACCGAGGCCGGATTCCATATATCCCATACAACTAAAAGAATTAAAAGATAGCATTGTTTTGCCGCTAACAAAGATTTTTATTGCGTCTATTTCTGAGGGGTGCGTACCAGATAATTTCAAGTTAGCAAACGTAACACCTATCTTTAAGAAAGGCGATAAAGGTGCGGCGGGAAATTATAGACCAATCAGTTTAACGTCTGTTGTAGGTAAGCTACTGGAATCAATAATTAGGGATCGTATAGTCGAACACTTAGAATTCCATAAGCTAGTTAGAAATACGCAGCACGGATTTAGGCGAAACAAATCTTGCTTAACTAATCTTTTAGAATTTTTCCAAAGCGTGGTTGACGTTTACAGATCTACAGATCTACAGAAGCTAAGGCTAAGAAAGACCCTAAGATCCACTCTAAGGTTAGCCCGAGAGAAAGGAAAGAGTAGCGGGTTAAGAGAAGAGAAGAGAATAAGGGGTTAAGTAAGAGCAACACCTATCACTCATGGGTTAACATTCATTCAGAAAAAGAGGAAAAGTGTCTCACCATCATCATCCGCCGGCCACTGCCGACAAGTCAGAAAAATAGTCGGAGAGAATAGGAGAGGGGTGAAAGATGAAAAGAAGTAAAATAAGAACGCTTACAAACCATGCAAATACAGTCTTAACTCTCTGTCATACCATGCAAACTACAAACATGCAAGAAAAGAGTGTAAAGTTAACAAAAAGTGGGTTAGTTTACGCTATGAGCTACATCTACATTCGTGTTAGTCTAATTTTTTTTTTTGCTGGCATCACACGCTGGCATGTCACAAGCTGGCATTCATCGTCAACAGACTCATCCCCGAGCACCACCACCAGAGCTTCTGTTGCTAACTTTGTTATTTTTTAAATTAAACAACGCTAATACCTTTAAAATGTCTGTCAAGACGGTTCTTAAACATATTAACGCTGGTAGAATGAACGACTGACGCGGGAAGATTATTCCATTTATCAATTACTTTAAACGTAAAGAAGTTTTTAGCGATATTAGTAATGAAACGTCTGCCACGCAACTTAAATCCGTTATTGCGAGTATTACTATTATCGAAAGTGAACAGTTTGTCAAAATTTACGTTATCGATGTTATTAACGATTTTGAAAACTTCAATAAGCTCCCCCCTTAATCTCCTAGTTTCGAGTGAATACAAGTCTAACACTTTAATCCTATCTTCATAAGGCTTATTGCGCAATGACGGAATAAGTTTCGTGGCACGACCCTGAACCCTTTCTAACCTATCAATATCCTCACGCAAGTACGGGCACCAAAACTGAACGGCATATTCTAAATGAGGCCTGACTAGGGACTTGTAAAGGGGCAATATAATATCCTTCGATTTAAATTCGAAATTACGCGCTATGAAGCCTAACATCCTATTCGCTTTTGCGCAAGACTCCAGGCACTGGTTCCTAACCTTTAAATCTTTAGTTACGCGTACGCCTAAATCACTTCCTCGTCAACGCTCGCTAAATCCCTATCATCCATCGTGTACACGTAATTATTGTTGCGAGAACCTATATGCAAAACTTTACATTTATCTACGTTAAATTGCATCTGCCACTTATCCGTCCACTCCATAATCCTATCTACATCGTCTTGGATCCTATTTCTATCGTCCTCGTTAACAACCTTACCGCCTATTTTAGTATCGTCCGCGAATTTTGACACGTTACTAATCAATCCTACATCTATGTCGTTAATGTAAATTACGAATAACAATGGGCCTAACACTGAACCCTGTGGGACACCACTACCTACCTCTAACCACCCGATTCACTACCATTAACTACGACCCTCTGCCTCCTAGCACGAAGCCATTCTTCTAACCAGTTAGCTACCTGACCGCGGATACCGTGCGCTTTAACCTTCGCAATTAGTCTCCTATGCGGAACTGTATCGAACGCCTTTTTAAAATCTAAATAAATAACATCAGCTGCCCTATGCCTATCGTATTCGCGCACTATTTCGTTATAAAATTCTAACAAATTAGTTAAACAAGACCTATGGCGTCGAAACCCGTGCTGACTACTATTAATCAAACCCCTACTTTCTAAGTGATCGATAATACGATCCCTAACTACGGATTCCAAAAGTTTACCGACAATTGACGTTAAGCTAATGGGCCTATAATTGCTAGCTACCGCGCGGTAGATTTTCAAAAAGCGTTTGACACCGTGCCGCACAAAAGACTCATTGAAAAAACTAAGGCTCATGGAATCAGGGGTGTAGTAATAAATTGGCTAGAAGAGTGGTTGCGAGGCAGGAAACAGAGGGTGGTCGTTGATGGAGCGGAGTCGTGTTGGGCTAATGTAGCGAGTGGCGTTCCTCAGGGTTCTGTATTGGGCCCCTTGCTTTTTCTTATATATATTAACGATTTAGATGTCGGCCTAGTCAGTACAGTTTCAAAGTTTGCGGATGACACGAAGCTGGGTGGTAGGACGATTAATGACGAAGATAGAGGTAAAATTCAGGAAGATCTGAATAAAATCGTTGATTGGTCAGTCACATGGCAAATGAGATTTAACGTTGATAAGTGCAAAATTTTGCATATAGGTTCGCGTAACGGTAATTTTGCGTATAGTATGTCAGGAAAAGATTTAACAAGCGTAGAGCAGGAAAAAGATTTAGGAGTTATAGTCACGGGTGATTTAAAAGTAGCGAAACAAAGTACAGCAGCGGTCAATAAGGCGAACAAAGTGTTAGGTTTTATAGCTCGAAATTTTGAGTACAAATCGCGCGATATTATAGTTCCTCTTTATAAATCATTAGTTAGACCCCATTTGGAGTACGCGGTCCAATTTTGGAATCCGCATATGCGCAAAGATATAGACAAAATCGAAAGAGTTCAAAGACGAGCAACTAAGATGATTCCGTCGCTTAGGTCAAAGTCGTACGAGGATAGGCTTAAGGAGTTAAAATTGACAACACTCGAGACTAGGAGGTTAAAGGGTGATCTAATCCAGGTTTTCAAAATTATGAATGGGTTCGATAACGTAGATAGAGATAGCTTTTTCGAAATATCTCAATATAATAGGACTAGAAATAACGGGTATAAGTTGATAAGTAGAAGGTTCGAGACAGCAGTTGCGAAAAACTTTTTTACGCATAGAATAGTAAATAGCTGGAATAGTTTGCCGGTAGAAGTAATTAGTAGCACGTCTATAAACATGTTTAAAAATCGATTAGACGCATATGTTGATAGAAAGGGTATAGTTTAAGGTAGTAAAATTAAAGCTTTCTGGGGATAGATCCCACAGCTCAACATAAGTGTTGTGGGATATAGGGAGGCAGCGTCTTGGGTTAGGGGATACTCTCTGTCCTTACACACCCCATTTAAAGAGATTCCTCTGCCGAGCGGTGCCCCCCATAGTACTGTAAGGTATTGAAAAACTCATGATCTTCACTTTCCCCACAAACACCTTTAAATGGGAGACCCAAAATGGGTGCACACACATTTCTACATTACTGTACAGTCTTTACAGCCACACCTACACTTTTTCTCGTAAGTGTATATATTGTAATGTATATGATTGTAAATTTTGACTTGGTCCGCAATCGATATGGACCGTGACTTGATGGATACCGTAATGAAATTGACTGGATTCTTTGGATCTGATATATTTGCATGTCCTTTATAAATAGATATAGAGTGTAACATATTTGTGGATAGTAGTCTATTATGACTAGATCCTCTGGATCCAGAGATTCTATCTTTAGTTTTAAATCGATAATTAATTGGTTTCAAATTGATAATTATTTAGTTTCGTAAAAATTGGTCGTTGCCAATTTACCGGCGGTTTTTACATAAATTTCTTATGTTCTTGTGGTTCGGAACCCACGTAAAATTGTAGGTCCCCTCCGCCACCACGGAGGACATACACAATACACGATTACGAACACAGTTAGGTAGACCAGCCATGAGTGGATCCTAGGGTCTTTGTTGGTCTGAAACATTATATACACACTATATATATATATATATATATATATATATATATATATATATATATATATATATATTAGGGTGGTCCTCTCTTATAGAGGCGATATTTTTTTTGGTAATTTACATGCTCCCACCCAATAAAGTTGTTCCACTTAATAAGAAAATAATTCTGCTTCAATTTGAGCTTGATCGGATAATAATTAGAGGTGGCTGTCGAAGCTTGAAGTTACCACAAAACTGCAAGGCGGGGGTTTTCTATTGACCCTCTGAACAATCTCAGTTGGCCCCCAGGGATCCATGGATCACCACTTGGGAACCACTGATATAATGTGTAGTTGAAAGATTTTTATTTTGCATATATATTTTAAATTATAAGCGTTATACACACAACTGATGACGTACTATTTTGAATCGTCATGGCTGGCAAGACCACTCACTGTAGCTCACTGTTTAAGATCTTAGTAGGTTCAGGATATTTCTTCCTGTGTTGCTCCACGACTTTCAATAGGTATTGAAGTTGTTCTTCATTCTTAGTGTGTTTTCCACTATAATCCTGAATAAGTTCAATCCCGCGTTCGGCATTGTCGTTCACGACCTTGATGTTTTCAACTTTCCGAAGAGCCTCTTGAAACTCATCATCTGAGTCCCATGTTGACGGGTCTTTTTGCATAAATGCAGTATTGATATTGAAGGCCCGTCTCAGCTTGAAAGAGTTTCTCGTGCTCAAGGAATCCAATGTTGGGAGATGATCTTGACGAAGGCTCACACGTTTAGGACATTTTAGGCTGCCTTCTGTCTCATTAATTCCCTTTACAATTAATCTTTTTGTGTCTACTGATACAGAAGCATCAAACAGTGCCAATCCCACCATTTCCTCAGATAGGTACCACAAGTGGCCAGCAAATTTAGATGCTGCAGATTTTGCCCATTTTAAGGATTTCGTTCAAAATTCAAAGTTTGACAGCCACCCCTAAATATTATCGGATCTGGTAAAAACTTTGCCAAAATAATTTTTTTAGGAAATGGAACTACTTTATCGGGTGGAAGCAGTAAAAATAAAAAATTCGTTTTTGAGGACCACCCTAATATATATATATATATATATATATACAGGGTGTCCCCTAAGTCCGGCATCATAGGAAAAATAATAAAAAAAAGGCAAAACAAAAGCTTTTATTTATAGAACGTGCTCAGTATGTCAACCATTGGTTTCAATACACAAATTCAGACGTGATACCCAGTCAGCAAGCACACGGTGAATTATGTCAGGAGTAATGGTGTTACATGCCCCAATAATGCGCTGCCGCAAATGTTCAACACTCCTAATTTTCTCTGCGTATACCAGCGCTTTCAAGTAGCCCCAGAGATAAAAATCTAGTGGCGTGAGATCCGGGCTTCTAGCTGGCCATTCCACAGGCCCTCGACGTCCTATCCAATGACCAGGGAATTGTTGGTACAGGTATTCCTTTACTTGGGTGCTGTAATGTGCAGGAGCGCCGTCTTGCTGGAACCATGTTGGGAAATTTCCTTCTTCGTTCAAGACACTGGGAAATGCTTCTTCCTTGAGCATACGTAGGTAGGTGCCTCCAGTGACATGTTCATCGAAAAAGAGGGGGCCTATGATGCGATCCTTCCAAATGCCACACCATACCATCACCCGAGATGCACCTTGTTCCTTTGAAGAGATATACCAGTGAGGGTTGTTTTGAGACCAGTAGCGGGTGTTCTGTCGATTTACCTCACCATTTCCATAAAAAACAGCCTCGTCACTGAACAGAATGGTGGACGGGAAATTGGCATCCCGAGCATATGAATTATGGTTTGTAGAAATAGAAAAATATTAATTTCTCCTATGATGCCGGACTTATGGGACACCCTGTATATATATATATATAAAGTAATAGTTTGAAGCAGATAATGATGGAAAATACAGTATTTCATTAACAATTTATTTCGGGTAAGAACAAGTTAAGTGGTGTTAAAAGGTGAAGTGAAGGGAAGTTAATAGGTATAATTCTCACCACATATTAAGTGCCACTCATTACACACGACTAAATATTAATTATTGTTTATTTAAGGGATACGAGGATAATTACACTTTCATTTGAGGGGTGTTTGGCGCGATATGAAAACCTCATTGACTGTAATGGTTGAACTCTCGATCATATATGATATACTGTAATGTAATTAATACTTAATCATGTGTATCACTGATGGCTTTGTACTGCGAGTGAATAAATTTTATTGACTGGAATAATTATAACATTTAATAACCTCTATATATATATATATATATATATATATATATATAAAATGTAGCTAATAACTGCAATCAATCATTTAACTTTTTTTAGGCAGGAAGGAGAGGACGAGGGCGAATGCCCGCAAAAAACACTCCTCCCCTAGAAGAAGAAGAGAGCCAAAGTCAAGGTCCAGGGTTTTCGAGATGCCTAGACACTGCGTTTGAAAGATTGGAGATCATAGACAGGGGGAAAGATGGACTGAGGAAGATTGTTCCAGAGTTGACCGGTTGAGTAGATGAAAGATTAAAAATACCGATTAACCGTTGCATTAGAGAGTTGAACAGAAAAGGAATGAGAATGTTTAGAAAGTCTGGTACTGAGTGCTCTCCTTAAAGTAGGAGGCATGCAGTTAGAGCAGTGTTTCTCAGCCGGATTTGCCTACAACCCCTTTGTGATGGTCTTAGGTCGGCGCGACCCCTTATCATCCTACATGGGTAAACAAACTCACGAAGCGGGTTTTTTTTTTTTGCGCACAAATCACTACTATAGGGGTAGTAGTAGTCCCGATCAAAACGAACCTGGGAGAGGGGGACTGTCGATCCACCGTTTGAGAAACACTGAGTTAGAGTCTTCGGAAGAGCAGTTTTCGTTATAATAGCGATAGTAAAGAGAGAGTGAGGCAACATTGCGGCGAAGAGAGAGAGATTGAAGACAATCAATAAGAGTCGGTGAATTGATGAGACGAAAATCCTTTGATTCCATCCGGTCAAGTACAGCTGTGTGGGTAAAGCCACCACACACATGAGAAGCGTACTCCACTTGCAATTATTATCCCTTAAACGATATCTCTTAGTAACTTTCAGGTTGTAACATAAATTCTGCTCGATTAGAAAACGGACGATAGAGATAATGTGAAATAGTTCTAGAATTGTTGCAAAATACACGCGGCGACAGGTTCGCATATGTTTTATCACGATACAGAATGACTTAGGCTACTGTAGGCTTAGGCTAGTGAATATTTTCTCTGGTGTTTTTCACACAGTTACAACGCCACCCCTACGATATTACAGTAATTGAAAAAACATGGAGCCCACGAAAGAGCATATTCGACATGTGATGCTGTATGAGTTCCATAAAGGATCTAAGGCTAGTGAATCCGCAAGAAACATTCAAAGAGTTTATGGAAATGATGTTATGAGCGAATGGATGCGTAGGAGATGGTTTGAGAAGTTCAGAAATGGAGACTTCAGGCTGAAAGACTATCAACGAACAGGACGACCAAATGAGTTAGATGAAGAGATGCTGAAAGCAACAGTGGAGGAAAACCCAACGGTAACTGTAAGAGAACTTGGCCTGCAACTCGGCGTTAGCCATATGACCATTCATTGTCATTTGAAGCTGTTAGGAAAAGTAGTGAAGGTTGGAAAATGGGTTCCGTATGATCTGAAACAAGTGAATCTTCAACATCGAATCGATATTTGCACATCACTGCATTCTCGGCAACTGCAGGCACCGTTTTTGAATCGGATCGTCACTGGGGATGAAAAATGGGTCCTCTATGACAATATTAAGCGTCGACATCAGTGGCTTCGCCGTGAAACAAAGCCTGAACCTCAGCCAAGGAATGGGCCCCAGCCAAAGAAAATATGCAAGGAATTATTCATTTTGAGCTTTTGCCAGATAACTAAACAATCACAGCTGAAGTCTAATGCCAACAACTCCAACGACTGAAGATAGCATTACAAGAAAAACGTCCTGCATTAATTAATTGCAGAGGTGTTCTATTCCACCAGGATAACGCGCGCCCTCACACTGCTCGAATCACCACTGCCCAACTGGAGACATTTCGTTGGGAAAAAATGCCTCATCCACCTTATTCTCCGGACATCGCACCTTCAGACTACCATTTATTCAGAAGTCTGCACCACCACCTAGATGAACAAAAGTTGCAATCCAGGGAAGCTATTGAAAACGAAGTGATCGCTTCTTTTTACTCGAACTCGGATTTCTTCGAACGTGGCATAAAGAACTTTTCTACAGGTGGGAGGAGGTTATAGAAAAAGAAGGGAATTATTATTGATGATTAATTTATCATTGTCATTTAATTTTTGTTCTGAATGAACTAAAAAATCGAGCAGAATATATGTTACAACCTTATACTTTTTAATTCAACTAATAAATAAATTTGTTATTGGTCCTTTTTCTCATCAAGTAAATAACTGACCACCCTATAAATAAATAACATATATAATTATATATATATATATATATATATATATATATATATATATATAGAAACGACATAAGTATTAAGGAACGTTTCTGCACACGAGGAGGAGAGATAACGAATAAATGAAAAATGAGGCGAACCGCCCGGGAATCGAACCCAGGGCCTTCCAACCGGCAATTGGAAGGCCCTGGGTTCGATTCCCGGGCGGTTCGCCTCATTTTTCATTTATTCGTTATCTCTCCTCCTCGTGTGCAGAAACGTTCCTTAATACTTATGTCGTTTCTATTCATTTATATACTGCGTGGTCATTGCAGTTATATATATATATATATATATATAGTTCCATAAATAAGTGCATTTCCCATCGGGTTAAGTGTTTTAATGTATTTCACATTGTGTACAGACTTTATGGAAAAACGTATTATTTCTGTCCATAAAATGTACTCATTCACAGTATAAAGCCATCAAGGATACAAATGCGCAAACCTCCTTAAAGGATTCAGGAAAAACATTACGCTATTATTGTTAATAATAATATTATTATTATTATTATTATTATATTTGAAACCAGTGATACAGAAAATAAATTATGCTCGTAAAGCAAAACTAGAATTATATATATAAATAAATTATAAGGTATAATAATTATACGGTTCGTCAGCGATGCCAATGAGCCGAGTAACTCTCATATAAATATATATATACACATATAATTATGAAGAGGAAGAGAGAAGTGCATTCCTATTTTTAGGTTTACGAGGAGGAATAATATCTAAAACTATATTTTTTCATCTTTATTTCGAAAGGTTGCCGTTTCGTGGCAATAATCCCCATCATTTGGTTCTAAAGACATAAAATTAAATACTAACACCAACAAAAACTATGCTGGGAAGACATCAACACTCTCACCTATATTTGTGACCTTGAACTTTGGTGCAAGGACTTGATTCTTGTTCGTGACACATCGTCTTGTGATGATCCATATCTGGGTGAAGTTTCGTCAATTTATGTTGAGCACTTCAAAATTTATGGCGCGGACATGAAAAAGTTGCATTCGACCTTTAACCTCTATTTGTGACGTTGGTCTTCAACGCAAGAACCTTATTCTTGTTCATGACACATTGCGTTGTGATAATACGATAAGTATATAAAATTTCATCAATATATTTTGAACGATTCAAAAGTTACGAAAGTATGACGAACAGACGTACGGACAGACGAACGGACGGACGAACAGACGTGCGTAGGTACGAACAGACGTACGTACGTACGGACGGACAGAGTCGCGTTCGTTCGAGAGAGGCCAACATTTATGCTGTTTCGCCATGATCCATTCAACTTCCTCGCCTTTACAAACTATGTGAATAACTGTATGCGGTTTGTGTCCTTAAAAACGAATTCCTATTACTTAAATTATATGAAGGTTGAAGTCTTGACACGATTCCTCGCTCAGAAATGAGTTACTTTTATGATGGGGTTAGCAGGCTACGAGCCATCAAAAACCAATGTGATTTAATTAAGAATTTGAATCAAGACATAATCATTAAAATAAAGTAATTTAACTCTTTTTTTTTTTAATTTGAAATTTGTTCATTCTAATTAACCTTACAAACCTCGTGATGGAAGAAAGTTTCTCCCATACACACCCACACACGCCCCCAACCCCTACACACACTCGCATTCTTTATTTTAATTAACACAATTAATTATTACAATTAATAAGTAAAAGAAGATTTCCGATTACGGATATAAAAAAAGAAGATATATATATAAAATAATATTTATTCGATGTTGAAATAAATTACATCTAATTGTGAACATCAAAAGAAACGTTCTCAATAAAGAAATGTAATTTTACATTTAATTTATTTAAAAAATAATTTCTACAGCCTCGAGCTGTAGTTACAGGTTTTTTTATTAAGGAAAGTAATTACCTAATCACATTTGCACAAAACTTATATCTATTTTCACGATTATTATTATTATTATTATTATGGCTAAATAATAATAATACAAATACAAACTGTATAAATACAATTTGTATTTAACACATGCTTCATCGCCTCCTATAACTTAGTTCTAAATTACTTAAAAGTGTTTATATATATATATATATATATGTATATATATATACCGGTATATATATAAAGCTATTGACTTCTCCTTAGGGAAACGGAGCTTACAGATGAAAAGGACCAACACAACAGCAAACATTTTCATTATTTTTTATACTTCAGACGGATCAAGTAAAGATAAGCACCCCCAGCCTTCTTTAATTGGCCTTATAAGGCTAACTAACGAAAATATCACGACCTAACCTAACCAATCGTCAAGGGCGTACAGTTGACTTAACGACTGGTTAGGTTAGGTCGTGATATTTTTGTTAGTTAGCCTTATAAGGCTAATTAAAGAAGGCTGGGGGTGCTTATCTTTACTTGATCCCTTCAGACGTTTCGACAAATCATTTGTGATCATCAGTGAATTATAAATCTTAAAAGCTTAAAACAAAAATAAAATTAAAATTACATCAAAACAACGAAAATCAAAATCATTAAAATTACATCAATACAAAAGAAAATTAAAATCATTAAAGTTAAATTAAATTAAAATTACCTCAACTGATAAATACACAATGTTTACGTCAACCTCCATATTCGGCAAAACAAAGAAAACTGTATGGTCAGTTAATTGGAAGGTATGATATATATATCTATGAAAGTAAGTTGGTTGGTTAGTTAGAAGAGCTGTAATTTGTAAGATGAACTATTGTTGTTAATGGAGGGTTTGTTTCTATAGATGTACAAAGATTCTAAAATTCGGAGTTCTGTAAGGTTATTGGATCTTGTTAGAATTTCGAACTGAGTTTTGTGAAGGGGATGGTTTTCATTACTATGGTTTCTATCATAATTGCGGATTGTGGTGGGCTACTGAGAGGAATGTTGGTACGTGCGACAGCTGTAAGGCTGCGTATATCGGCAGTACTCAACTCCAACTGGAGGTACGCCTTTCTCAACATTTGGGCTTATCAGTCCGTACCAACCGTCCCCTCAGTAGCCCATCACAATCAGCAATTAGAAACCATAGTAATGAAAACAACCATCCCCTTCACAAAACTCAGTTCGAAATTCTAACAAGATCCAATAATCTTACAGAACTCTGAATTTTAGAATCTTTCTACATCTATAGAAACAAACCCTCCATTAATAACAATAGTTCATCTTACAAATTACAGCTCTTCTAACTAACCAACCAACTTACTTTCATAGATATATATCATACCGTCCAATTAACTGACCATACAGTTTTCTTTGTCCTGCCGAATATGGAGGTTGACGTAAACATTGTGTATTTACCAGTTGAGGTAATTTTAATTTAATTTAACTTTAATGATTTTAATTTTCTTTTGTATTGATGTAATTTTAATGATTTTAATTTTCTTTGTTGTGATGTAATTTTAATTTTATTTTTGTTTTAAGGTTTTAAGATTTATAATTCACTGATGATGACAAAGGATTTGTCGAAACGTCTGAAGTATAAAAAAAAATAAACGAAAATGTTTGCTGTTGTGTTGGTCCTTCTTTTTATATATATATATATATATATATATATATATATATATACACACACACACACACAAAATATGTATTACAAAGACTGAAGTAAAGCGTGTAACCCCAAAGAGGGTTCGTCTTCCCGAGTCCGATATCTTGCTATGAATCCATCGTTCAGGGTTCGATTCCTGGTGAGGGCAGCCTGCGCGCAGCTCACACCCCTGTTCATCCTTCCATTGGTTGGTAAATACCGTACATGGGTACCATAAAAATGAAATGGGATGTTGGAAATGGGTCAAACTCGGGTCAGTCTTCAACATTTGTTCAAAACCCAATAACTAAAATAAAATAATATCAGCTATATATACTCTTCCTTCATTTGTGGATCTATTAGTAGAAAGTAATTCTCTCCATCATCAAATCCCACAAATGATGGAAAGTATTGTTTTTTTACTCCCATCTTGTCGCTACTCAAGGCTGATCAAGAACATGGCTTCAAAATGAGTGAAGGCTGTTTATGAGTGTTATTATTCGTATTGTTAAGTGAATATTTCACAGATTACGCATTTCCTTCCATAAGACATTAAACAGTTTTGGGTTTCGTATTCTAAGTGCGTTTTCCATCTTCGTTATCGAGGCTTTTAGTGGTGTTACTTGAGGGGAGGTGCGAAAGCAACCTGTATGGTCATGCCAGCTGTGTATTTACTTCTTTTTACAATTAGGAACTGATCTTTCAAGTATTTTTCGTATATTATTCACGGCGTCTTTCCAGTGAATACAATTTCAGAAATTTCAGACGCGACCAATAATATCCATCTCTTTGTTTCTATTATTTTAGACGTGAAGGTCCTTTGTAAGAATTCATTACCCGCGATATCTCTTTTTCCTGTTCGGACTTTAAACCATGATGGGCATCCTTCTGCCGTGAAAACCTTCCATTGGACCCGCATAATTTTTTTTCGACAACAGTATCAGTATTTAGCGTGTACCAAATTATTAGTCGTGCTGTGCTGTGATTTTCTATATTGTCTGTCGCTCGTTTCAAATTATTCATAGTTGTTGCCATATCAGAGAAGTTACGTGAACTTCATACTGTTTCTTCAACCAATTTAAATAATGTATTGAAAACATTCGAGCAAGTGTAGTTTACGTTCCCCTGTGGTGCCCAGTGTAGTTTACGTTTCCTTACATTCTCTTAGTGTAGTTTACGTTCCCCTACATTCTCCTAGTGTAGTTTGCGTTCCCCTACCCGGGCCTACATTAACCTAGTGTAGTTTGTGTTCCCCAACTTTGTCCGCGTATACCTAAACAGATAAAACGTTAAAATTAACGAAAATATTATGACTTAACCTAACCAATCGTCAATTTATATATATATATATATATATATATATATATAAGCACACCGGACAAAAAATTAGTCACCCCTCTCAGAATGTACCTAATAACGTGTGACGGCGCCTCTGGCCTTGATAACCGCACGAATCCGGCGAGGCAGAGACTCTACGAGGTTGTGCATGTACTGAACATCGATTTGCTGCCACTCGTTCATCAGCCGGTCCCGAAGTTCCGCTAGAGTCCGTGGTTGTCTATCCCTGCGCTTCACTTTCTCTTTCCAGCCTGAACAACACCTTCGACGCATTCAGGATTAAAGGCTTCATTGGACCTGCGATGTACTCGTCGCCTCCCATCATTGGAGAACAAACAAAAACGGGACTCATCGGACCAAATTACACGTTTCCAATCTGC
>JAJOZX010001434.1:890000-898272 GCA_023014485.1 Bathynomus jamesi | reverse complement strand
TTTAAAAGGATTTTTTTTTAGTTATGAGAGGAGGTTGTTCTTAATCGTGCCACTTCCTATAAAGATGCCCTATTACGAGGCACTCTTGGCGAATGCTTTTTCAATCAGTAACACACAACACAATGAGCTGCAGCCTTTTACAAAAAAATGAACCACTGTTTCTGTACAATTCTACAATTGGGAGGTAAGAGGAGAAGCCTCTCGACAACTGCTTTAACTCCCTTACCACCTTCTACTTCTTAACAGTTTCATAATTTTCCTTATTACATTATAATTTACCTTACAATACGTTGTTCTCACAAATGTGATAATCTAGGTTTGTAATTCACTGCACAATTGTTTTACCATGTGTGTGTGTGTGTGTGTGTGTGTGTGTGTTTGCATTTTGTAAGTTTCTGAACTGATATAATTAAAGATGAAAAACAATTAAAACTTCTTAAAGGTATTGCAATTGTTACAGCGAAGTATCGAAAAAGCAATATAACTTACGGATAACGATTGTAATTTTAGCCAATTTTTTCTATCTAAATGTGCGATTTCTCTTCTCTTCATGGGTGTTTTTATGATCATTTACAAAAAGTTACATTGAGAGCCATTAAGAATTTGGTTTATATTATGCCCTTATGCCCGGTGCCAATTTATTTATACCAAACGGAGAAATCTTGAGCCTCAGAGAAACTACAACAAACAACAGTTTATTAAATTTTTTTTATCTTTTATTCGTATTCGTCTTATATCAGATTGGATTAAGACAATTGGGACAGTTTAGTGTTATTATCTGATGTTACTGTAGTTCCCTTAGATCGCTTAGAAATAACTTATAAGAAATGCCTCTAACTTAAATTTCATTTTACGTGAGTAAAAGCTTATAAGAAATGCCTCTACTTAAACTTTCTAACGTGAGTACGTCAAATGGTATTAATGACATGATGAGCTTTATCTGCAGATTAATTTAGCTCTGAAACTATGATTCCACCCGAATTCATAAACAAATTGATCTTGGAGTAAGTAATAGTTGGTCATTGAAGAGACACGGTGAAATTTTGTTCAAAAGATTAACCCTTAAACCCTACCCGCGTAACTTTTATAATGGATAGGGACTAAGGGTTAATGATATATTTCATATCGACCTTCCAGAGGGAAGAAATAAGAACACTCAGTGGCTCTTTGCTAAGCTCTTTCCTTTCATTTTATAAAAAGAATTATATCACTGATGATTAGTTGAAATCTGGGAAATCTCTCTGAAGAATCATTTAATTAAACTGCTGAACATTATTAATTGGAAGATAAAGCAATTCATGAAATCATGGAAGAAAATATATTAAATGAAAATATAGAATGGAATTATAATTCTCTCGAAGCAATTAAGTAATGGAAGTGATTTTCCCTTTCTCTCTCTCTCTCTCTCTCTCTTCTCTCTCTCTCCGAGAGCCGAGAGAGAGAGAGAGAGAGAGAGAGAGAGAGAGAGAGAGAGAGAGAGAGATCACCTCTCCCTTTCTGGTGCTCTGCAAAATGCTGCTGCTGTAAGTGTCTGAGACTCGGAAACTCGATCAAAAGGGCATAAACTGCAGCAGAGTGGATCCGCGGAAGAAAGTGCTTTTAAGGGAGAGAGTGGTCAGTAGGATAGGAAGTGGAATATATCAGGCTTTGCCGACTAATCCATATCTCGACGTTATTTTTAATCACACCATCACTGAGTACCCAACCATATTCGACACTGCGATCTCGACTGTCAGTTAAAATAACCACTTAAAAAAATTTAAAAACAAACGAGTAAATAGAACTAAACTAAAAGCTTTCAGAGGCATGAAGTACACATCTGAATAACTTAAAATATAAAGCAAAGAAAAAATCTATTGAAAAAATAGGGGAGTTACCCTAATTATAACCAATTCACTTTTCAAGACAGAGATACTGTTCATTAAAAAATTGTTGACATTCTCTCAACAGACATAAGTACTAAGCGGTCCAAATTACAGAAAAATGTTTCTTCAATGAATATTTATTGGTCACCTTCAGGGTTTATTTTTTCGTTATAATGACATGGTGGTGGTGGTGGTGGTGGTGTGGTGGTGGTGGGGGGGAAGTAATTGTACACAACCTTGATTGTCCAGTATTTTTTTGACCATTTTTGAAGACACCATGAAAGTGACTTGGTCATGATTAGTGGTAGCCCCAAACATACAACAAAACACAAATAAAGCAGAGAAAAGCTCCATAGTGCAAATCCGATCTCATGCTCCCTAGAGAAAAGAACGCTTGCTTCAGGAAAAGCATTTATTAAAACTAGTGCCCTATTTTCCAGTGCAAACAGGCTGGAGATCAGAGCAGTAAGTCGAGAAAGCCATCGATAGCCATCCTTCCTTAATTTAAAAATGGATATAGGCAATCGACCCACTTGAGAAATAGAAAAGGATATCGCAGAAAAGAGTTTCCACAAAATTTAGAGACTTAGTTCCAAGTCTGGATAAATGATTCCGAGAATTAAATATGCTGAAAAATTATGACTAAAACCATCTATAGACAGTTATAGCAACCTTTGCCTGCTGAAACTGCAATACTGTAGATGGTTGCCGCATTTGTTGCAACGAAAACCATACCAAATACCACGGCCAACTGCCTTCCGCATTGTCCGCATTGTTTACCTTAAATCAAGAGTTTATACTCTAAATTCCAAACTCTTGAAATTAATCCAAAACATTTAATCCAGTACATTAATCCATGACGATTTTTGTAGATTTTTGTAGATGAGCTGAAATATATTCTGCAAATAATAAGCTATATGAATAGTACACTTAAGTAAATTAAAAGTAGAACGAACGGTTAGCTTCTTCACAAAAAGGCTCATCCGAAATTTAGGGAAAAAAATCCATAAAGTATATTTCTAGGGATTAAAGAAAACCTTTGAAATCACTCTCGATATACGTTCAAGGTACTAAAGCTAACTCACAGAAAATAGAAAGTTCTCAAAAGCTAAACATAATGAAGGTTTTTAGATATTCATTTAATGTTTTAGCAGTTTTAATAAAGATGAACGCCTTTAGGAAGCAGAGTACACTATGAAAGTACAGAATGGTCAGAAAAAACTTCATAACTTTAAGAACATGTATTTCAGAAATGAACGAGTACCGAGACAAAATAAAATCACAATTTGAAATTACAGATGTGTACTTTTGTGTTAATATAAACATTTCTATACAATCATAAAAATCTAGAAGTGTATGATATGCTCAATCCAACGCCCTCTTTGCCCTCGCTCCTGCTGCAATCTGGTGAAGTTGTCTACCACAGCTGTGATTGTGTCTTGCTGGATTCGTCTCACTTCTCGCCGAATGTTAGTTTTGAGGGTGTCTAGATTCCTAGGTTTTGGGTTTTTGTACACCTCATTCTTAAGATAATCTCAGAGGAAGAAGTCGCACGGGTTCAGGTCGGGGTTGTGTGATAGCCATTCTCGCTCTGTACGTCGCGATAGGATCCTGTCCTGCAGCTTTTCTCTATCAGTCCAGCACCACGTTGGCTGTATGAGGAGGAGCACCATCATGCATGAACCAGAGATCGTTTTGATTGATATCATTACGTCTCTGAATTGCTAGCCAGTACTTCCTTCTGAGCATCTTAAGATAACAGGTAGCGTTGACGGTCACAGTGTCACCATTTTCATCTTCAAAAAAAAAATGGACTGATGATACATCCATATCCTATAGCACACCACACAGTTAACTTTTTCACACTGAGAGGACGTTCCTCAGTTTCAAGTGGTTGCTCACACACCCATATTCGGAGATTTTGCTTGTTTACATGGCCAGAAAGATAAAAATGGGCCTTATCCGTGAACTGAATTCACTGCATGATTCCTGGATTTTGTTCCACCAACTCTGACATTTCTTCTCCAAAGTGCAGTCGAGCTGCCTTGTTTAGATCAGTTTGTGATTGAAGAACCTGAATCTTATTGGGGTATAACTTAAAATCATTGTGTAACATTTGCAATAAAGAACCTCTAGTGATGCCAAGTTCAGAAGACAGTCGGCGTGACGATTTTCATAGACTTTGCTGAAGGGACCTAATTCGTTCAATATTTTCGTTTGTTGTAGCAACTTTAGGGCGTCCACTTCTGCATCTGTTCCTGCTTTTGACACTACCAGTTTCCTGAAAGTTACGTATGGCTCGCAGTATTGTGTGCCTTGATGGAGCTGTCTTGCAATTGTGTGTACGTTTGCATGCACGTTGTACCCTTGTCAGAGACTTGTCATGCTCATAGTAGAGCTTCGCCAGTTCTGCTCTCTGTTCAGGAGTGAGATGTGACATTATTATCTAACCTGCAAATCAGAAGTATTATATATCAATAAAAAAGTAAAGGTATCTTCTTTCAAATGAGTAATAATTCACTTATATAACTTACATATTGTTCAAGTAACAATATTTTAAACATGTGAGGTTTTTTTCTGACCACTCTGTACTCAGAAGTTGGGAAAAATTTTAACATTTTTTAAACGTTTATCTGTGGTTTTATATACGTCTTCGGTTATTCGAAAAGATCACTTTTCCTAAAATTTTACTAAGTTTATAAAAATTAATAATTAATAATTAATAATAATGAAGAAATGAAACTTCTTATAGGTTTACAATTCTAAATTCCTAAAAACTACATATAAATTAAATTTATGCTAAAATCCCACCAAGACTCGTAAACTTTGACATACGTTCCAAATAAATTTGTTATATGAATGTAAGTCCAATGTAATTATATATGCAACCACGTTTAATAATAACAAGAAAGACAAAAACTTGAAGACTCCGAATAATCTCGTACCAAAGTATTTTATAAAATTAGCTGTCTTGCCCAGACAACTCGTTTTCTGAGTAAAAAATATTTAAGTTTATTTGTTTAAAATCACAGTATCTTAGTATAAGCAAAATGCAATTTTGAAATAAAAAATGTATTTATTAAAAAAAAGGCACTTTCCTGTTATCCCGAACCCCAGACTTTTTGCCAGTTGCCAGACTTCAATTTTGACAGAATATTTTCGTTAAAACTAACGAAAATATCACGACTTAACCTAACCCTACCAACTAATTAGGTCAATTGAATGCCTGGCTAGTCGTGATATTTTCGTTAGTTTTAACGAAAATATTCTGTCAAAATTGAAGTCTGGCAACGGGCAAAAAGTCTGGGGTTCGGGATAACAGGAAAGTACAAAAAAAATTATACAAATATAAATTTCTTGATCCCAAAAAATATTTTAAATACAAAATTACGCATTATTTTAATCGGAACAAACTTAAGTGACTAATAATTTTCATACAAAACATTAATTTTTTGAAAATTTAATAACTTATTCACATCTCCAATATATATATACACACACACACACACACACACACACATATGTATATATGTATATATATATATATATATATATATATATATATATATATATATATATAATATACACTACCAATCAAAAGTTTAAGTACACCTACTAATTCCAATGTTTTGCTCTTTAGCTCATGACAAACTTCAAATATAAACTTAACAGGTACTAGAGATGAATTTGCTTACCTGGCTTTCATATTGTATGCTTCAGTGCATCTGCCCTATGCAGTGTGTTGTAACGCAGAAGATTCTTGAAAATAGCCCTCAAAATGTGTTAATTTACGTTTAGCATGCAACCTAAAATTAATGTCATTAGCTCTGCACAAAGGTCCAAAAACAGTTTAAAAGTCTTTACTGGGGTAGTGTGTTTCTTCAGGAGTATGTTAATACATGTGTTCAGTTATTAACATGCGCTGCAGGTCTTTACATAGAAAATCCTTGCAGAGGAGCTAACTGTGTAGTTTAAGGCATATTTCTGTGTTTCAAAAAGCAAAAATGGGCGCTAAAGCTCAGTTAACAACAGAAAAAAGACAGTCCATTGTAACTTTCAGAAATGAGGACCAATCATTGAGGCAAATTGCAAAAAATTAAAAGTTTCTGTGAATGCGGTTGCTTGTGCCATTAAACGGTACGAAGAAATTGGTCAAAATAAGGACAGAAAAAGGTCAGGGCGACCAAGAACCACAACAGACTCAGAGGACAAGTACAGTATATCCGAGTCACCAGTCTGCGCAACAGACGCCTCACAGCACCTGAAGTCAAAGCCCAGCTGAACAACTCCAGAAGTACAACAGTTTCAACATCAACTGTTCAGAGAAGACTAAGAGAGGCAGGATTAAAAGGACGAATTGCAGCAAAGAAACCAATGCTGAGACTTCAGAACAAAAAGAAAAGGCTAGCCTGGGCTAAAAAACACCAAAAATGGACTGTTGAGCAGTGAAAATTTGTCCTTTGGACTGACGAATCAAAGTTCGAAGTTTTTGGATCCAAACGCAGAGTATTTGTGCAGCGCAGAGCTGGTGAAAGAATGACACAGCAGTTTATGAAGAAATGAAACTTCTTCTAGGTTTACAATTCTAAATTCCTAAAAACTACATATAAATTAAATTTATGCTAAAATCCCACCAAGACTCGTAAACTTTGACATACGTTCCAAATAAATTTGTTATATGAATGTAAGTCCAATGTAATTATATATGCAACCACGTTTAATAATAACAAGAAAGACAAAAACTTGAAGACTCCGAATAATCTCGTACCAAAGTATTTTATAAAATTAGCTGTCTTGCCCAGACAACTCGTTTTCTGAGTAAAAAATATTTAAGTTTATTTGTTTAAAATCACAGTATCTTAGTATAAGCAAAATGCAATTTTGAAATAAAAAATTTATTTATTAAAAAAAAAGGCACTTTCCTGTTATCCCGAACTCCAGACTTTTTGCCAGTTGCCAGACTTCAATTTTGACAGAATATTTTCGTTAAAACTAACGAAAATATCACGACTTAACCTAACCCTACCAACTAATTAGGTTAATTGAATGCCTGGCTAGTCGTGATATTTTCGTTAGTTTTAACGAAAATATTCTGTCAAAATTGAAGTCTGGCAACGGGCAAAAAGTCTGGGGTTCGGGATAACAGGAAAGTACAAAAAATGTTTTACAAATATAAATTTCTTGATCCCAAAAAATATTTTAAATACAAAATTACGCCATGCCATCCCATCTGGACTGCGACTAGTTGGCCAACAGTTCATAATGCAGCAAGACAACGATCCTAAACACACTTCCAAGCTGTCAAAATTACCTGAAGCAGAAAGAACGGCAACGTCCGCTCACAGTTATGGAATGGCCAGCACAATCCCCAGATCTGAACCCTATCGAGCTAGTGTGGGATGAACTGGATCGACGAGTGAAAACCAAGCAGTCATCCAGTGCTCAGAAGCTCTGGGAACTCTTACAAGAGTGCTGGCAGCAGCTTTCACCAGACTATCTTCTTTCTCTTGTTGAGTGCATGCCTCGAATTTGTTCTGCTGTAATTGCTGCTGGAGGAGGCTATTTTGATGAATCTAAAATTTAGACTTTGCTTTTCGTAAATTGTCCCGATTTGTTGTTATTTAAATTCCCACGTTTGTACTTATGAATTTGTGTCATGATAATTTAGTTAATAAATAAAAAACTTTAAGCAAAATTTGAAATTTATGAATATTTCAGGGTGTACTTAAACTTTTGACTGGTAGTGTGTGTGTGTGTATATATATATCTGGTGGGTAAGGGTGAAATGCTTTTTACTTTTTGTGGAAAGGAGTGTCTCTAGGGCAAACAGCATATTCATTATCCAATCATTTCTTTTAAACTATTTTACAGTTACAAACTAATTATACATTTTTTAAAGTTTTCAGTACATTTTCTATAAGGATTTTTCCGGCTAATTTTTTTCCAAAATTATGCACATACAGAATCACTGAATGTCTCTATCATTACATTACACTATATTTCATTTGGAAAACATGAAACCACTCGGGTATATTGAGGTTATCCGGGTTATGAACTATATTTTATAATAAAATTGTGCAAAAGGTCAATCTCAAATCAGTTAATTAATATACAACCATTTACAGAGCTACCAAAGTAGCCAAAATAACTTAAGCTAAGAATATACACTATTTACAATCTACAAACTGTCCCTTTCATTTATGAAAGCATCCAAATTTTCCTTAAAATTAACTAAGGAGCTACTGTTTACCACATCATATGCAAAATCATTCCAAAAATCCACTACTCTATGACTGAAAAAGTATTTTCGTAGATCAAGTCTACAAGTCTGTTTTCTAATTTTCTTATTATGCGCTTGAGTTATTCCATCAGCCTCTAATGAGAAAAAGTTACATCTAAATTGTCCA
>JAJOZX010001434.1:885000-887500 GCA_023014485.1 Bathynomus jamesi | reverse complement strand
ACGTTAACTTTTGGAGAGTCTCTTTGCCATTCTATGACTTCAAACGGTCTTTCATTGGACCAGATAATGAAAAAAATTATGAAAATAAAATTATGAAAAAAAATTTAGAAATTTATACATTTTTAACACATATTAAACATGATAAACATAAATAAAAGTGTTTTTAAAAAATTTGTCCGATTTCATTGAAATAGATAGTTAATTCTGGGACACCCTGTATATATATATATATATATATATATATATATATATATATATATATATATACTGTGTATAATAGTGTGTGTGTACGGAGAATCTATTTAGAAAGCGATTGTAGGGTTAATAATTAAACAACAAAATTTGTCTGCTTTATGTAAAAATTATTGTAAATTTATCATTATTATTATTATTATTATTATTATTATTATTAGTAGTAGTAGTAGTAGTAGTAAGTATATTTACTGACTAAACGTAATGTCTGTAGAGATAATGAATTTTAGATTGAATTTTAATTAATTTCCAAAAGTGTAATTTGTTTCTTTACTGGAACAGTTTGGTTATGATTTAATATTTTAAATATTTATTCTAAAAATGGTTTCAGTAGCGTTTTAAATGAAAACAATGGTTTCCAACCTCTATAGAATGCGTTCGTTATGCTGTGAATGGCAGTTCATTCCCAGTTTTTCAAAATGTCTAATTTCATGAAGTATTCCCTCACTCTCTATATACGAACCTTCAAACAATAAATTGTTATAGTCTCTTACGTTCTGGATATTTCATTCTTTTCTATTTAGCAATTAATAAAACATTAGAGCAGTTTCCAGAGATTTTAATAGTAAAAGGAACCCGATTACTGACAACAAATCAGCTCATTTCAATATACTCAAATGAACATGCAGCTTATGGTAAAAGAATGTTTTTGTCGTGCCTTTCGTCTCAGCATAACGTGAAAAGGTGGAACTTATTTATAGAACACTCAGTTTGTTTTATTACATTTCTCTCAATTCCAAGACCCAACAATGGTTGGTGTAAATATAGATTTTCGTTTTTCCACTTTTGGTTTGCTGGCTACAGTTTCTCTTCCTAAATATGCCTGTACGATACAGATACCTTTACAATAATATAATGTCTTTTTATGAGCGTATAATGAATAGTCTTATTGTATAAGGTGTTAGCAGTAAGTTTTCATCCTAATGAAAATTGGATGATTTGCATTATTAATACGTAAATGAAAGCCATGAAAGGAATCTGATCAATTCTCTTTTCTCTCCAATGAACTTCAAAGACTATATTAAGTTCCCAGTAACCCTTCATTTCATTATTCATTTACTTCAGTATTGATCAGATCATGCGGGTTTGGAATAGGATTTTCAATTTTTCAAGGAGGAATGCTCGCTCTTTCCAAATAAAACGAGAGCATAAATGCACAAAGGAAAATTACTGCGTCGTAGATATATTCGTATTGTTTTATAATACGTATATATATACACAGTATATATATAAAACCATATTCTTTTAAGAAATACTGTATATATATTTTAAACATTTTAAGACTTTCAACAGCAAGTAATATTTCACTCACTTGTTAAGTAAAATTCTAAAGGATGAATGTAAAATTGGTAACAATTTAATGAAGATATTAAAAATACATTTGTGAAATGAGCAATAGTTAAAAAATATTGTTAAAGAAAGTGAGAAAAGATGTGGGTAAGAATGTTAGAGACGCAGCTTGACAGCGATAAAGAAATAATAAGTTGGAAACAATGCGAGAGGAATGTTAAGAAACGCACTCACGACGAGTAAATGAGTATAAATGAAAAATTAATAAAGAAGATGAATGAGGAACGAATGGAAAATGGAAAATGGAAAATTCTTCTGGAAAGAAAGGAGAAATTAGGGCGAATGTCATTGTGGCGAAATTCAGTGCAATTTCAACTATTTATTTTACAAAAAATTACAAAGCTTATACTCTATTGTGTATAGCGATTTTATTACGATATACCCTAACTTTATACAGTTATAAACTGCGTTTAATAAGCAGATCCGCTTTACGATCTAAAATATATTATATATGCATAATTAAAATCTTTACATACGGATGTAGACCCAATAAAGAGAACTTACAGACTATCACTTAGTAATTTACATATTAAATTTGTTATATGTTTCCACTTAAGGCTTTTCATTTTAAGAAGGTATTATATATTCTTATTCAGTAAATATGATATTTCATCATATACTGTACTTATGGATATTAAATTCCATTGTGTGAATTATCGTACAACTGTGTATCTGTGCAGCATTTATTATATACAGTTATTGTATTACAACAATAGAGAAAACATGCAAATATTAAATTTTGAAATATATATATATATATATATATATATATATATATATATATATATATATTTTAATTAATTTTTTTTTTAAATTACGAGTATTAATTGGTAATTTTTTTTTTTTTTTTCTGAAGTTTTGTTTTTCTTAATAAAGAATACAAATTTCAATAGAGAAA
>JAJOZX010001434.1:850000-880000 GCA_023014485.1 Bathynomus jamesi | reverse complement strand
TTTTAATAAACACTGCCTTTATAATTATTTAAAGTGTGTATACATTTTTTTGGGACGCCCTGTATATATATATATAGATAGATAGATAGATAGATAGATAGTATATAAACCCAGTTAGAACATAAATTTTAAGCAAACATTCATTACAAGTTACTAAATGAAGTTACTAAATTTCTTTTTGATGTTGAAATTTCAGAGTTGTTTCATCGAATTTGTAACTATTTTTATGCTGACCAAATGATGCAGACAGCCTTGACTAAACACTTATTAAACTGGAAAGTACTTCAATAAAGCTTAAAAAAAACACCTTTTTTTATTTCCTCTTATATTCACTTTAACACTGATGTTAAGAATTAACAGAGAAAGAGTTCAGATACTTTGGTGTGTAACGAGTGCAATTGCAGAACTCCTGTTTATCGTTTTATCTTTCTTTAACTTACTTTGTTTCTTCAGTGTTCTCACAGTGTTAAATCACTTCTTCAAAGTCACAACACTGAATACTCTCCACGATCACTATTCACCTGACATCACTGATGTCGGTATTGAATCAATTTTCTGCTACATTATTTTTAATACCTGAGCATATATATATATATATATATATATATATATATATATATATATATATATCCACTAAAATCACAAAATAACACGTGATCTTATTAATAAGCAAAGAACCACAGGGAAAAGGAAACACAAAGTCCGAGCGCTTTCGTGATATATTCACATTATCAATATATATATATATATATATATATATATATATATATATATATATATATATATATATATATATATACACACACACACACACACACACACACACACACATATTATATATATATATATATATATATATATATATATACACACACACACACACACACACACACACATATATATAATATATATATATATATATATATATATATATTATATATATATATATAGTATATATATATAAGTTTTTCAACTGATGCCAAAATTCAGTCGGGCACTGAAAAATGAAAAAGAATTGCGTGCTCCACTTTGGAGACAAATTAACTTATATGCGACCTCCATTCTCTGAATGTCAACATCTTGGGACCTTTGACGTCACAAAACCAATTTCAGATCTATCAAAGCAAGAATGCGTGATTTTCTTTGCAAATTTTTAGAATGCTCTGCTAGAAGATTTACCTGTGTAAACGTAAGAATATATATATATATGATGCACTCTCAGAAGGAAAAGGAAAGGCAATTCCAAAACCTTTCGTGTATTTAATAGTACACCTCTTCAGTATATATATATATATATATATATATATATATATATATATATATATATATATATATATATATATATATATATATATATGGGAATGAACTCAGAATGGTTCGCTGAGGTTTTTTATGATACACACAGACCGTGCATGGAACCTATCTGCTTTGCAGATAGCTGGTGAGGGAAGCTATATTTTTGTGACCTCTTTGCGAGTAACCCGTTGCCCACGTCGGGCTAGCATCATGAAAAAGAAAAAACTATAGTATTTGACATTTACCGTTACTTATTCGGACTAGAGTGGATTTAATTTTCCTAGAAGAGTTCCTTGTTCCATGCACGGTCTGTGTGTATTATACTGGGTGATCCAGATAAATGGGACCCATAAAAAAAAGCCAAATATTCTTAATATTTAATTCCTTTCATAAAAACTATATACCATTCGAAAGAGTAGAGTTACAAGTTTATTATGAAATATTTATTTTTTTAAAATGACTCGTTTCAAATGTGCTCCATTAGTTGCCAAGCATTCCAGTGTTCTCGCTTGTAAGTTCTGCATCACTTTTGCAAGAGTGTGCGGTGGTATGGCCTGTATCTCATTTGTGATGGCGGCCTTCAATTCTTGCAAGGTCGTTGGGTTATTTCTGTAGACCCTACTCTTTAAATATCCCCAGAGATAATAATCTAAGGGAGAAAAATCCGGAGACCTTGCGGGCCATTCAACGTCTCCAAATCTTGAGATTAACTCGCCTGGAAACGTTTGACGCAAAACTGCCATGCAGTTCCTCGTGGTATGGCAGGTAGCTCCGTCTTGTTGGAACCAGTGGTTTTCTAGACAAAGATCTCTTAATTTAGGAATAAGGAAATCGGTCAACATTTTTTCGTAGCGATCACCATTTACAGTGACCGTGTTTCCGGTGGAATCCTCGAAAAAGTACGGCCCTATGATCTGAGATGCAGTAAGACCACACCAAACAGTTACACGCTGACTATGCAACGGGACTTCGGTAATATTCAATGGATTTTCTGTTGCCCAGAAACGACAATTTTGTTTGTTTACAGTTCCATTCAAGTGAAAATTGGCTTCGTCTGACATAATCAAAGTTGCTAGAAAATTGGTGGTGTCATTTACCTTCTGTTGGATCCATTGACAGAATTGTCGTCTTCGTGCGAAATCTCCATCGTTTAGTTGTTGCACTGTTTGAATTTTATATGGAAAGAGCATTAAATTTTGCTTGAATATACGGTGTGTTGTTGTTCCATATCCAACTCCTAACCGCTGAGAAGCACGTCTGATGCTTATGTTAGGATTATCCTGTACAATTTCATGAGTTCTGTTAATGATCTCGTCTATCCTTGCTGTGCGCACTCTTCCAGTTGGTTTTCTTTTTCCAATGCTGCCAGTTAGGGAAAAATTTCTGACACACCGACGGATTACTTTCTTAGAAGGTGATTTTGACATCTGAAAATTTGTCTTGAAAGATCTTTGAGCTGAAACTACACTTCTTCCATGCTCATAATATTGCTCAGTTATGAAACGCAGCTGTTCCACAGTCCATGCAGTCATCTTGAAGGGTTAGTTTTAACTAACACTTTTATTTGTTTTGTATCTTATCTTGTCTTGTATTATCAAAACCTATACAATCCTGTACAAACTTGTAACTATCCTCTTTCGAATGATGCGTATGATTTTATAAAAGGACTTATACTTTAAGAGTTACAGGGGTTTCTTTTGGGTCCCATTTCTCTGGATCACCCTTTTTATATATATATATATATATATATATATAATATATATATATATATATATATATATATATATATATATATATATATAACGAGGACAAAATTAAAGAAAACAATTCTAACAGTTAAATTAATGGCATATTTTCACTTAATTAGATCTTGTTCTAATTTATAAAACCTTAGAATCTCTCTCTCTCTCTCTCTCTCTCTCTCTCTCTCTATATATATATATATATATAAATATATATAAAATCTATCACGCTATCGTGAGACACACAATATATCAAATATAAGCTGTAAATTTTCAGATATTTATGGAATTCGAACTGTCAAAGAAAGACAAGAAATAAAAATTTGAATTTACTTTATTTCATGGCGATATCAAAAACATCTTTTGCGGTATTTACGTTTCACCTTTACTCACAATATACAACAGTATTTTGGAAATATAATGCTCTCTGAACTATCGGGCAAGATAGTGAAATTATCTCACGGTAACACACACACACACACACACACACACACATATATATATATATATACAGGCATTTTCCGCAAATTACAAATTAACTGGTTCCTTGGAAACCGTTCGTAAAGCGAAAATTTGTAAAGTGAACACATTTTTTCCAAAGGAATTAATGTAATACGGGTTAATTCGTTCCTGACTCGGTGGAATAAACATACAAATATTAAAAATAATTAATGTTAAATCAATTTCATCTTAAATAAAAGACATGAAAGCTACTTTTAGGCATTACGTAATTTGAAGACAACTTAGATGAACTTCCAGTGGGAGTGCTCTTTGCTAGAGTGGGAGGTTCACTCGTGGGCTTCCTGAAGAAGTAGTCCAAAGAAGTTTGTCTGGCCTTGTTTCTCCTCTCCCTGAAAATCTCCTCATATCATGCATTGTTGTTGTGGACTCTATTGGCAACTTTGCTGCTCCTTTCAAAGTTGGGATCCTCTCTTTCCAGGATCGCCAGTCCTTGCTCAAAGCGTTTAAGTGGAGAAAGAGCTTCTTGAAGGACTCTCTGGCAGTGGGGTGGTTTCTGCTGTCATTTGTTGTTCTTGCAGTTTCACGCGTTGCTATGCGGGCGCGTCATTCGGACGTGTTCGCATTGAATAATTAATGTAACTGAGGATCATTCGTAATTGCGGATTTTCGTAAAGCGAACGTTCGTAAAGTGGTCATTACCGATATATATATATATATATATATATATATATATATATATATATATATATATATATATAATTGAAAATGAAAATGAAAATACTATTAATACAATGACAGTTCATATACTAAGGATAGAAATATATACAATTGATTGGAAATAATACTGTAATGTCGGAGTTAAATGGAGCTACAGACAGACATTTCCGTACCAAGAATTCCATAGCTTAGACCTTAGAGGATAAATGGCAGGACTCATGGATAGCTTCGATAATCTGGTTCGTTGATTTTTTAATTCTTTGCATTAGACTGTACTGAGCACGTCTTGTTACCTCCGGGAAGCTCCGGACATTGTGGGTAGCAAACATTTGCGAAGCTGAGCATCTCGGGGGTAATTTATGTAAGAGTCTAAAAGACCTGTTGTACAGCAAATTTAGGGTTCTGCCAGAACCTTTTTTATAATTCACCCAGAGTTGCTGTCTGTATATATTACTGCAGAAAATACGAAAGAGAGTGTCTTTAGCTTCACTTGTACAGAATCGAAAGTTCCTTATGGTCATATTCGCTTTAGCACACATGCTTCGAGATTGTTTTCTTATATCCGAGTCATCACTCAAGGAGTTGGTAATAGTTTGACCCAAATACTTAAACTCTTGTACTTCCTCAATTGCTTCACCATTCATTTTAAACCTTATATCAGCTGGCTGATTACAGCTTTTAGGATGAAATTGCATAACCTTAGTTTTTGTAATATTAAAAAGAATATCATGTTTCTGCGAATACACTTCGCATATATATATATATATATATATATATATATATATATATATATATATATATATATATATATATATATATATATATAATACACCCACACACACACCTCGTTAACGTCGTTGCAGTTCCGTGCATTGGTCTTTCCTCACACGAAGGTCAAACTGGTGGCCCCACCTCTAGGCCTGACTTGGTTGAGGAACGAGTTGCTCTCTTGCGCTATCCACCTCACATAGCCAGGTACACCCGGCTCATATGGTACCGTCCTGAGCCAGGCATCTAGTCTTCTTTTGAAGACTTCAACTTTGGCTCCTGTAACGTTTCTAAGGTCCTTTGGAAGCTGGTTAAAAAGTCTTGGCCCCCTCACAACCAAACTATTTTCCTTCAGTGTTGAAGAGGTCCGTTGTCAGGCCTTTAATTTGGGAACACTACACATTCTGCCTTTCCTATTTTTTAGTGTTGTTTGGATGGTAATTGGGTTTAGTTTGGGGTTTTGTACCACTTTTTTTATCATTTTCCATATGTAAATTATGGTGTACCTCTCTCTTCTTCTTTCCAGGCCGTACAGATTTAGTTTACCTAGTGTTTCCCAGTAGTTGAGTTCTTTACAGCCATCATTCTTGGCTGTGAAATGTCTCTGAGTTTCTGCTAGTTTATTAGTTTCCTTCCTTTTTATATGGGAACGTCAAGACTGAGCAGTATTCAAGTTTTGGTATGATCAGTGATTTCAGCAGGGAAATCATTACTTTCTTGTCCCTTCTTTTGAACGTTCTTAGTACCTGTTCCGCGACTCTTTTTGCTTTGTTTATCACTATCTCATTTTATGTCTCGAATTTCACATGATCGGTCATGATAACCCCCAAATAGATCGCTTTCGTGCTTCTCTGAATTTCCTGTTTATCTGGAGTATAATATGCAGTCTGTTTAAGTTCCTCATTTCTATTATATCTCAAAAGCTGAAATTTCTCCATGTTAAATGTCATGTTGTTGTCTTCTGACCATTTGTACGTTTTGTTCGTGTCCCTCTGCAAGGCCTCCACCTCTTTTGTATCGCTGATTTTTCTGCAGGTATTTGTATCGTCTGCAAAGGATGTTACTCTACTGTTGCTGTTTACTTCACTGTTTATATCTGTTAGCATGATAATCAATAGGAGTGGGGCCAGTACTGTACCTTGTGGTACTGAACTGCGTACTTCCAACTCTGATGATGATATACCTTGAATTTTGACGACCTATAGACGTTCTCTGAGGAAGTTGTAGATCTATTTTCTCACTTTGCCTGTTATTCTCATATGTTTCATTTTACGTGCTATTATACCATGATCACATTCGTCGAAAGTTTTAGCAAAGTCCGTGTACATGACATCGTAGTTTTCATTGCTTTCCAGAGCATCTAGGTCCCTAGGATATTGTTATAGTGCTCTCTAAGTTGTGATAGGCATGATCTTTTTGATCGGAATCCATGCTGATTTTCGTTGAATCTTTCCAGTGTCTCCAAGAAGTACTTGTACTTGTATTGTACTTTACTTTCTATTCAATTTCCCTTTATCCTCCATCATTCTCTTTACACTCGTTTCGCTGTACTTTGTAAATACGGGTAGACATGACCGAGTGGAGGCCATTATGATTTGAACCAGGCGCGGAGGACGGGGGGGGATTAATTATACACTTGATTAACACTTTACTAACTTTTATTTATGCCGAAACGCTTTTAGATAAACGGGGTAATGCGAAGGGGGGGGAATTAACATTTTAGTCGGAGAGAGACACGAACTACTATTCTAAATTCACACGAAACACCTTAATACCAAAAAACACCTTCTTAAGCCCAAGGCCATCCGATGACTGCCCTTTTTTTTGGCATTTCTCTCTCGTCCCGCTTGGGCCGATTCTTAGTGTTGGCAACTTGTATTTTATAGCCAAACAATTATTTAACGTAATTACATTTCTTTTAAACATTATTATCTTCTTTATTAAACAAACATTATTAAATTCTTATAAATAAACATTTTAATTCTTAATTAGACATTACTACAAAGGTCTTTGCGAATAATGCCCATACATTGTAGGCTGAAAGTTGTTATTTTCCGACTTCGAAACTCTTAGTCGTTTGAGGCAGCGGAAAGATCTTTAAACGGGTCACAAATTTAATACTGTAATTCAGTAATAGTTGACGATAACTTTAATTCATTGCGTCAAAGAATCTATGCAGCATTCGTGATGGAGATGTTAAACGGACTCTGGTGAAACAAAAACCAATGTTAACTGAAAAATAAATAAAAATATATATATATATATACACTTTTTTTTCGAGAAGTCGGGTTCAAGAAAAAGAAATATCAGTTTTCTGAATTATCGAAAGCGTTTGAAGAAATTGAAAATATATCTGTAAAATTTATGCTGTACCTGAATTTCTGACTTTCATCAATAACCAACTAAAGAGACAAACTAAATAATTTATCTAAACTAAAAAAGAATAGTAAATCAAAGGAACAAAAAGTGTCCTAAGACAACCCAGCAAGAAATAAGATGCTTAGTAAACGTCCTATGTCTTTCTTGGAAGTCTCACTTTTCCAACATTAATGAGTTTATTAAATAAAATGTTTATATTTTATGCTTCGTTCTGTATATATACACTCCTTAATAAATCTCTTTACGGAGAGCACAGAAAATACACAAAATTTCACTTTCCGCTTAAATTGGATTTTATAAAAGTAAGCAAAGGCGAGGTGCTACTACTCGGCAGGCAGAGGAAGGAAATCAACTTCGGGAACAATCAACAATCAACTCCGTGTTGCCAGTGATGAGCAGCGTGAAGTGGCCCTTCAAACACAAATGGTCAACTAGCCCAAACCCAGTTGCTCAGAAGTGCCAGTTGAAAATAGGAAAATTCACTTTTTTTTATAATCAACTAATAAGTGGAGTAAAAATAATAATAAAAAAAAGAGTTTTTATCAAAATTTCACTAAACGTTTAATACAATTTAATACACTGTAGCAAATTACATCGTAATATCTGAAACTTTTCACTTTGGAAAAAGTATTACAATACGAGGATAAAATATGAAAGTATTATGTCATTAATTTACGGGACTATTTGTAATGTAGCCCAAAAACAAATTGCTGCGATGTATATACTGTATATAACGTATTATTTATATATTATCGTATTATTATTATATTATATATTATTTACTAACTGTATTTATAGCTTAATAATTGTTAATAAGGTTAAATCAGGCTATATATAGGCCCATGTAACTTGTAAAAGGATGTATTGGGGTAAATTGAATGTAAATATATCTATCGTGTCTCGTATATGCGGTTTTTTGTTATACGAGGGTCGCGCAAGCACGGAACCCCGCGTAAAACAAGGGATTACTGTGTATATATATATATATATATATGTGTGTGTGTGTGTGTGTGTGTGTGTTTTAAGACCAAATCCCGCAAATGAGGCAGGAGGCTGCAGAGGAGTCGATGGCAGCTCGATCCTGAACAGTCGTTCGAAGATATTAGGTAAGTAAATAAGTATATATATATATATAGGGTGTTTCATTTGTCTAGAGAGAGTGAAAATATGTAGAAAGAGTAATACAACTTTATGAAAATATTTTTATTTTCAACACACCTTCACAGAAGGTGTTCAAAGGGACATTTGAAATCTGTTGTCTACGTAGACAGACTAAGAACAATTGAAGATTTGAAAGATAAGACTGGAATTGTAGCGAATTTCTGCTGAAATAATCAGAAGTGTTGAGAAAGCTTGCTAGTTACGAGTAATGAAACGAAATGTTTTGAAGTTTAAGATGAACATTTTGAACACCTTCTGTAATTGCATGTTGAAAATAAAACATTGTCATAAAGTTGCATTACTTTTTCTACATATCTCCAATTTCTCCAGATAATTGAAACACTCTTTATATATATATATATATATAAATAAATATATATATATATATATATATATGGCCTATATATATATATCGTACCTACATAGAAGAAAGAAATTGACGAAATATCAAAATTAATGATGCCAAGAAAAAGTTCTGTTTACGTTTCGTGGAAAAATGAGACTCATATTTTCTTTTTACTTGTAATGAGAAATAAGTGTCTGATTGTCGTTTTTACTTAATGTCGCCATAATTCAATTTGCAAGAGTAATTCACGCCCTTAAAACATTTTTAGCTGATTAGCTTAACCACATATCGTATTTTATGCCTTTCACTCTCTCTCTCTTTACACACACACACACACACACACACACACATATATATATATATATATATATATATATATATATATATATAGAGAGAGATAGAGAGAGAGAGAGAGAGAGAGAGAGAGAGAGACAGACAGACACATACAGACAAACCGAAACAGGATCATTCGATTGTATCTTTATTCCAAAAAATTGTAAATAAAACACTGCTATACATATTTATTCTTCTCACAGCGTCTAACCGTAATTTATATCAGGCAGTAAGTTATTGGTCAAAATAAACTGGGTAATAAAGAACAAATATTGATATTCGGTGAGATTATTTACTTTCAAGAGAGTAGTCTGCTGAATATGATGGGGCTTCATCGTGGCCAAGTCGCAACACCATTGTCCGCAAAACCTGCAAATCTAAGCGACGCGACGTTCGGAGTGGATAGTGTTTAGATGGGTGCCCATCCTTCGCGTTCAGATGATGTTGTCACCCGAGGTTTGGATTCCACGTTAATTAAGTTGTAGGTCGCCTATGTAGGTCCCTTCTGTCTAACAACATTTGAATATGATGAAAAAACGCGACTATTCAACCAGACGGTTATCTTTCAAACGAAGTAAAACCCGCAGCCCCATTCGATACACATGCAGAGAAGGTGGCGAGCATGTCTGCCACAACAGCTGCCTCGGTAGCAGGGACGCCATTGACCTTCAGTACAGGCAGGCGGCTGGGAGCAAACTTCCCAGAAACCTTTCAAACTCGATTTCATAAGACGGACCTAAGAATGCTGGAATTTATCGTCGCGATTAAGGACAACCAACACCAACGGTGTGCCCCCTTCACCAAACAACGGGCACAAGCTCTCGCCCGCTAAAAGAGAACCAGGACCATGTGGTTTTACTTTTGGCTACAATAACGGGTGGATGCAACCCTCGTTGTCCGGCGAGACCTCCGACATTCTTTGGGTCAACATACGACCGGGCGTCTTCCAAATAATTCGTTTGTATGAGGTGCAGACTGAAGATATGCCAAGTGAGGAGTGGAAAAAAACATTCCACATCATCATCAACAGCCAAGAATTCCTCCACAGTTGAGGATTCTGTCGTAATATCCCTAAATAAATACGAATTAGTCTTGTTCAGGTATTAGTGATATGAGGACAAAGATGGCTCGTAGCCGAAGAGAGAGACGTTTGAAAGTGGTTGCTGGTATGGAGTTCATAGGCCATTTCTCAAGTGAATATGATAATAAAAACCCACTCAAATAGACAGAGTTTTTTTTCCACAACAGTTTCGATGCCCTCTTTTTTTTTCTGTATCCACCCGAAGAGGATGCCAGTGGGCATCGAAACTGTTGTGGAAATAAACTCTGTCTATTAAAGTGGGTTTTTATTATCATAGTTTGACCTTCACGTAGAAAAGTGAAGTTTTGTGCATTTCTCAAGTGAAGTTCACTTGAGCGTCAGGAAAGCAAAGAGACAGGTTCGTGACGGAACCAGTTTGAACATGAACGTAGGGTGGTTCACCGTTGTTAAAATTCACAAGTCCTAGGTGCCCTTCGAACTGGCCAAGGAATTACCTCAGAGTGGCTAATGCTCATTAAAGTCACCGAGTAGAAAAACTGAACGGGGAAGGTGATCAACTAAAGAAAGCATATCTCAAGAAATGTACAAGAAACGTACTGTATATCTTCCCTCCAAGTAGAGCTGAACAGCCACCAGCTGCAAGAGAGAACGCAGAGGGAAATGTACAAAGGGAACACCAAGGCGGGTATAAATAATACTCTTACCAATGATGACCTTCCGGAGAAAAACGAGGAAAGAAAACTGTTGCGAACCCCCAGGGAGGAAGAACAATCGGCATTTCCCATCAACGTCTCTTGTAAGTATCCATGTAGTGGTAAAACAACAGATAAAAGACCCTGAAATTTCCCCCAGTTTATCCTCAGCCCACAACAGTTCCATTCCATGGCAAGATGGCCGTGACATACCCTGCTATGAACGATTCTCATAGGCCCCGATTGAGGGAGACAATCCTAAAAGACTCGCACGCATTTCATCGCGAACACTTTAAGACTAACTCAAAGGGGGAGGGGTCAGGTTGAGAAACACGTGTCCTAAGGGTCTTGAAGAACCCCAATGATTCTGCAGACCCCGAAAGGCTCCGAACTGATGAGGGCGAGGGAAAAGCACTCTTATTACAGTACGTATTGAAATTATTATAGCCATTAGAGAGTACATTTTGTTTGGAATAAAGGGTTGTAAATGACTTAATAATACCGTTACAACTAAAATGATTAATATACATCATAGCATATTTTCAAGTTAGCAAAATTAATTTTTTTAATAAATCTCTTATTTGATCATTTGCATTGCAAAGCTTCTTAAACATTTTTTTAACATTTATAGACCCTGATTCCATATATATATATATATATATATATATATATATATATATATATATATATATATATATATATATATATTAAAATGTTTTAAAATCAGGAAATTTTTACTGAAACCAGCATTTTCCGAAGCCTTATTTTTTCTCTTATATTTGTCTTCCATTAACTTTCAAGATTGAAAGTTAATTCGAGATATATCAGATCTTTTATACCGATCGTTTCCACTTGGTAGAATAGACTGGAAATGATAGAGATGATGTATGTGTGTTTCTGTGTGTGTTTTGGGGTTGTTTAATCTCGTTCGTAACTTGTAGGCTGGGCTGAAACTATAATTTTTGTTTGATTTTAATTTATCAGAGTGACTAACAGTTGGCTTTTGATATAAAAATAAGATTCCTGAAAAAAATAATTGGTGGCCACCAACGTGTGTCCGGCCACCCCCATTTTTGTAAAAACATCTAATGCCGCACTAGCAAAATCAGGAAAATGGCAATATCTCTTCTTCTGAACATGCTAGAGAGGTGGTTTGCATACCAAACGATGCAGAATGTGATTTAGAACAAATTATTAAGAGTGGTATGTTTTCATAAAACCTTTAGGTTTTGAGTTATTTTAGAAAAACTAATGTTTTGGGCCCATAGACCCCCTTTCAACTGAATGTCAACACAATAAAACATTCTCAAGCTGCAAATTGACATGTATTAGTGGTTTTCAATCAGCAATCAAAATCAATCAAAATCAGCCATTTTAAATTCATTGAAAATGCTTTTTGACATTCCAAAACGCCAAACATTAAATTATACAATTAACAAATTGTCATTTTGTCATATTTTAGCATGATAAATAATAATCTAGAACTTAAAATATTTTTTAGACACAAAATCTTTCATTAATTTATGTGATCTAATTTTGTTTCTAATAAGACCATCTCTACGCTCATGACCTACAACAGCCAAGGATGCTTCAGTGACAAGCTTGATGTGCCTTTCAACATTCTGACTGTGGCACTCATGATCCAGTTTCAATGCGGTATTAATGATATCACGCAGTTCATCATTACTGAATTCTTTTAATACAGGTGGAACAGTTTCCCATTGGGACATAGCAGACAGCTTGTGGTATGCAGAAGCTTTGAAATTGATGATTGGCTTTCTGAAGACCCTAACATTCTCATCTATAGCAGGATATTCATCAGTACCACCTTCATGATCCTCTTCATTCTCATCATCACTTTCAATTATTCCACCTGCAAAATCATTGCTACTACCAGATTCATCATCAAAATCCTCTATAACTCCCCTCAGACACAGAACTTTATTGACAGCACACCTCCTCACCTCTTCATCTTCATCAGCCAGCATTCCAACTAAAATATTTTCACCATGAGCAAAATAGCTGTTATTGTTTAATACGTCATAACAAATTTCTCTAATTTTCCTATCAGGGAATTTATTTACTCTCTGGATCATATTGAATAGGTTTCTTGACCCATCACTTAGCCTCTTATTAGCCTTGATATTGAACCAACTGTGAAAGTATACTTTGATGATGAATTCTACTATGATTTTGAGGTTCTTACTGGGTCTTTTTTGTGAAACATAAAAGCGAAGAATTCTACAGGCTAAGGTGAGCCATCGAGAGTGATTTAGTAGGCCAACTTCTAAGAGTGCAAGGTCTTCATCCACTTCACCAGTAATAATTGCCCAGCAGATGCAGTATCCATAGTATTGGTCTGTTGATAAATTACACTGGTATGCATCAATTTTGCTGTCAAGGGTTTTGTAAGTGATTCTTATAGAGTTGTTCCTGCTGATTTCGAATCTGCAATCCGTTTTTCTCAATCAGCTCAGGTTATCCGGCTATGGCCTCATAAGTAAAATAGAATTTTTCGTGATTTTGTCAAAGCGGAATTGGAACAGTAACATCTATCATCACTTGTTTCACTTGTATAATATCTTTTTTTACTTTTCAGGCATATAGATAAAATATTTCATAATGAATAGAGCGTGTAAAAATGATCCCAATAGATTCTGCTACATATGCGGGACGGTTACTATGCCAAATAACTAGTGATGGGACGATACCAAAATTTTTAATGATTCCGATACCACTAAAAAGTCTCGATTCCGATACGATTCTCGATTCGGATTCCGATTCCGATTCTCAATATTTTTAAATATAATTCTATACTTGTTTTTCTGGAAATTGTCATATTTTACTCTGGTAAGATTAACTATTTACATTATGAGTATGGTAATATAAATTATAAATTAATATAGATTGGTTTAAAAATAAAAATCAACTGTCAGTTGTAACAATTAATTTTAATCTTCTTGATTACACATCATGGATATACTTGTTTTAATGTATAGCTACAATACAATAAAAATAAAATTTGTTATCCTCTTTCATTTAAATTTTAAAGTTTACATTGCAAAACTGGTTCAATTAAAAGTTAAAGAATCGTTTTAAGAATCGGAAATCATGGTACAATTCTCTCGATTCCGATTCCGATTCCTGAAAAATGCTCGATTCTTCCGATTCTCGATTCCGATTAATCGTCCAATCACTACAAATAACCAGTCCCAAATCACTAAATTTGTGAAGACAATGTATAGAGCATACTTTGGAATTAAGCTAGGGGACCAGGACAAAAATTTCGCCCCTCATATGTGCTGCAAGACGTGCATTGAAAATTTGAGAAGATTGAGCAAAGGCAGAGCGAAATCTTTGCCTTTTGGAATTCCCATGATTTGGAGAGAAGGAAAGGATCACGTGACAGATTGCTATTTCTGCATGACAAACCTCCAAGGTGGGCTTATAAATTTATTTTTCTTAAATATTTTGAAATCCTCGTATGAAACGACATAATATTCACCATATATAGCATAATATTCACCATAATGGTAATCATACATTTACATATACATATTGTTATAGAAAATACATTTACACATACATATTGTTATACAAGTTACATTTACATATACAATGATTGTATATTTTCTTTCTTTTTCATTCATATTGTCCCCGAAAGGACAATATGAATGAAAAAGAAAGGTCGATGGAGTCTGTATATTTTCTATTTCATATCTTACAGACCGCAGCCTTCCCTCACGAGCCGCCACTGTCTGAATGCTGCTTCTATTTCATATGCAAGTTTTATATCCATGTTTCTGTGTTTCTATTTTCAGGAGTTAACAAGAAGAATAAACACATTGTTGTATACCCTGACATTCCTTCTGCTATGAGACCTGTACCCAATGGTCCTGGAATTCCAATACCCGACCCACCTCAAACCCTGGACTTCGATGATTCTGATGATGAATCAATGACCAATGCCAATGACCAGTCCCAGTCGTATATACACCTCAAAATACCGCTTCAAATGAGCCGAGGCCTCTCAACCAGGCCAAACTTAATGCTCTTACCAGGGATTTAGGACTTTCCAAATTAGTTGCCGAGATCTTGGGCTCACGACTTCGAGAGGACAACTTGTTGGCTCCGGAAACAACATTCTCCTGGTATAGGAAACGAGAGGAAGAATTCCGCAAGTTTTTTGCAGTGCACGAAAATACCTCTTCCTTAGTGTACTGCTGCAATGTTGAGGGGCTAATCGAATCCTTGGGCCTGCCATATAACGCATCAGAATGGAGGCTATTTATAGACTCGTCTAAACGAAGTTTGAAAGCAGTACTTCTCAACATTGGGAATAGGGTTGCATCAGTCCTTGTAGCACATTCCGTACAACTTACTGAGAGCTACGATAACATGAAAATTTTACTGGATGCTCTCGTATACAACCAACATAACTGGACAATCTGTGGAGATTTGAAGGTAATACTAATATCATAAGTAAACTATTGCTATTGACTATGTTGTTTTTCCAAAGGTTATTTGAGAGCGTATAAGAACACTTAACTTCCCAACAGAAGTGATACAGTCCAATGCATAGATTTTTTTATCTGATAGAACAAATTCTCTAAATTCTTTAAATATTTTCATTTTGTTTCAGATTGTGGCATTTGTATTGGGAATGCAAGGGGGATACACGAAATACCCATGTTTCCTCTGCAAATGGGATAGCCGAGCGGATGAGAAGCACTATGCACAGCGTGAATGGGCATCCAGAGAGAATTTTGAACCTGGGTCGCATAACGTCGTTTCAGTGCCCCTTGTACCACCAACAAAAATTTTGCTCCCACCACTTCATATTAAGCTGGGCTTGATGAAAAATTTCATCAAATCAATGAATAAGGAGGGTTCAGCATTTCGATATCTCGAGTAAATTTCCTCATATATCTGATGCTAAACTAAATGCTGGGGTTTTTGATGGTCCTCAAATTCGAACTTTGATCAAGGATACTCAGTTCGAAAACGCAATGACTCCAACTGAGAAGAATGCCTGGCAGGCATTCAAATCAGTCGTCACTGATTTTCTTGGCAAGCGTAGAAGTCCAGAATACGAGTCCGTTGTCGAAAACTTGATGGAAGCTTTCAAAGCTCATGGGTCGCGCATGTCCATAAAAATGCACTTTTTGTGGTCCCACTTGGACTATTTTCCTGAAAATTGCGGGGATTATAGTGAGGAACAGGGTGAACGATTTCACCAAGATATCAAAATAATGGAAGAGAGGTACCAGGGAAACTGGGATATCAATATGCTGGCGGACTATTGCTGGTGTTTGAAGCGAGACGTGCCCGAAGAAAAACACAGACGGAAAGCCAAAAAAACTTCATTCCTTCCTCAATAAACTTTTTTCCATATTCATTGTATGAATAAAAGTATTTATTCACACAATGTTTTCATTTTTTACGAGTGTTCTTATAATATTACTCGTATCTACAGTGTTTAAGCTAAAAAAATCAATAAATTTGGGGATAAAATTGGACCTATAATAAATGGCCAATAGAGAAAAAATCTGACCTGATTGAGGAAAACCAATGTCATTTTCGAATTCAGCATGGTCGAATTATATAATATGAGTTGAAAAAACCCTCACAGCAGACAAAAAAATTTCATATGCATACCAGTGTTATTGACCACCTCATTTGGTAGAAGCACAAATGCAGGATAAGGTATAGATTTGAAGTCCACAACATTCCATTCTGACACATCCCCATTGAGCTGAGAACCAATAGGGCCAGAAAATTTGTCTGGACTTTTTGTTGTCTCAGCTAAAGTTATGAAGATGTGTTTAAGTGGCAATTCATTTAGATGCAGAAGACAAGTATCCCACTGAAGAGGTTGCCCTAAAAACATTTCCAAATATCTGATTGACCCATGCATATGTCCTGTGTTAGTATTTGTCCCATCTGCTTTAACTAAGTTTATTTGGCCTCAAGTTCTGTCCCTTTAATGATCTTATAAATGCCATGAGCAATGTCAATGCCTTTGCCACTCTCCGGGGTAAAATGGTCGAGGTAGAAATCATCTGAAAATAAATGTAATTAATTTTACAATTAAATGAAAAAGGAAGGAATAAAGTTAACTGGACAGTTGTCACTTAAAAATAAAAATTTTTAAGTAATTGAAATATTACTTTATAGTACAGTAATATAACAGCATAATGCCTATAACTGTATGACAATCATTTCCATTTACCTGGCTCTCCAGTAATGGCATAATGTTCCTCTAGGATTGTGGATGTATAATACTTTTCATTTACTTTGTTAACAGCAAGTGTAGCATCCTTTCTACCGTCAAAGCCAATGCCAGTCACTTTTTCAAATATCACTTCTTCTTCCTTCTTCTTTCAGCTCTCAATTTAGCTCTCTCCCTTCTCAACTTGTTTCTGAAAAGTATTTCAAAAATATTGGCCATGCATTAATGCATTAGCATTATACAAATATACAAAATACAAATGTCAGTGTCCTGTTTGAAACTAATTAATATAAATACAAAATAGAAATTTTGACGCTAATTAAAAATAATAGTAAATCTGGTGATTTAGAACTTATAGCAGAAGCTAAGAAATGTAATATCTAGAGTGATTAAAAACATACTTATCAATAACATTTTGTATGTTATCTGGGGTGATTACTCCAAAGTCCACCAATGTAGCAGAACAAATAGCCGCTCCTGCTCTATCACTTACTTGATATCTGTTAGGATATTTAAAGTAGATTTACATATCTATTGTCAATGAATAATTTATTGGTAATCTTAATCTCTTAGTCACAATGATTTCACTTTAAGCTGTATTAAAAGATTTATCTTTCAGTACTATACCTGTCACATGCTTCAGCTAATGAGCGTAATCTAGTTCTGTTCTGTAATGTTGAGACTTCTGGAACATAGTCTGCATCAAATGAATCATTACAGCTGTCGCTATCTGTCAACTCAGGAATGTCCATAGGTTCAGGAGGATGAGGAGGAGGAACTGATTCTTTTGCTTTTTGAGATTGAATAACCCGTGATTTGAATTTTAAGTCAGTGGCTGTTTCTGGGACTTCTTTCAGGGTACAGTAACCATGCCTAGTTGTTTTCTGGTCCTACAAAGTGATTATATTTCATTACACTATAATGTATCTTTTATCTATGGGTCTCTATATGTAAATTGAAATTCTTACAAAAATGAGAAAATACTAAAATATTACTTATCATTAACATCATTAATAGTGTATTATTGCTATTACTAACTTATTAAATGCACTTTAAAAATTGTAGCAAATTATTAATAAATGATAATATTAATAATTGATAATTAATTAATATTAATTAATAATTTACAACTTGAAATTCAATCAACAGACCTACCTCATAAAACTGGTAATCAGATTCAGTCATTTTTAGTAAGTGCTTTTTCTCTGTATCTGCCAACAGTTTGTGATCATGTTGATATATGTCAAATAAAACGTTTACAGTTTTCAGAAAATCATCCAGATCTTGATGATATTTAGGTCCCCTTTTCTTTTTGTCATACTTCAGAAGGCGGTTGAATTCCTTTATTTGGGTTTTCAGTCGGCTCTGTATGGCATTTACTGATATTGGATAAACATTATATGTGACCCACAATTTATGCAATTCCTCAGAAGTAGCTCTCAGTACAGCATCTGTTTTATAGTCTCCGAAACACAAACACCTTTCAATAACTTGCTTCAATGTAGGCAATTTCCCTAAAGGAAACTGTTCTGCTGGCATAAAACGTACATCACCAAGTACTTTAGCAACTGTTTTCCTTGTAGAAGTCATACTTTATATTGCAAATGTTGAATTCAATGACAAATTGCAGTTGGAAACTTATAACAAAGGCACCTGAAAAAAAAACAAGTTTTCAATTTATTACGTTTAAAAAAAGTTCATGAAGCAGCCCCACCCTCTATTCTTTAATCAAGCATAATGGATGCAAGATGACAAGGAAAAGTCATATCATGTGATCACTATGTCCATGTCAACATCTTTTTATGGCAATGTTAGTAATGAAAAAGCCAAATCATGCTTATTTTAGAATTTCTTTTGTCACTAAGGTCCGTCGAAAGGGGGTCTATGGGCCCCAAAAATTAGTTTTTCTAAAATAACTCAAAAACTAAAGGTTTTATGAAAAAAATATCACTCTTTATAATGTATTCTAAATCAAATTCTGCATCTTTTGGTATGCAAACCATCTCTCTAGCATGTTCAGAAGAAGAGAGATTGCCATTTTCCTGATTTTGCTAGTGCGGCATTAGATGTTTTTACAAAAACGGGGGTGGCCGGACACACATTGGTGGCCACCAATTATTTTTTTCAGGAATCTTATTTTTATATCAAACGCCAACTGCTAATGACTCTGATTAATTCTATCTTGAGTTTCAGCCCGGCCTATAATCGTAAGACAAAGTTCATGTGAGACGGGAGACCTACACCTTTACGTGCGATCCTCTGGCTGCAGAGAACGGCTCTCAACTCCATTGTCGCTTAACTTCTTTGATCGACGGGAAGCGGTGTTGCGACAATGGCCACAACAGAGAGAGAGAGAGAGAGAGGAGAGAGAGAGAGAGAGAGCAAATAAGGTAGATATAAAATTAAAGTTTTTTATAAGAATTTTAACCATTTATATAAAACTTTGGCCCACAAACGTAAGCCGTGGGCGTAATGAAACGTTACGACTGCAAGTTTTCAACTTTCTCTCTAGAATGGTTTTATAGAGGCTACTTGAAACGCCGTAAAGTGACCCGAGCGAAAAGCGGAAACCGTATCCACTTTTTCATCATAAAGATATCGGAGCGACGAGTAGAGTCGATCGTAAGGTGCAGTTATTATTGGGCTGTAAATATTATGGCCTCTAAAAATAAGCTGATACACACTGTAGTGTATATATATATATAGATATATATATATATATATATATATATATATATATATATTAGGAGAAGGGGAAAATCATAATTTTACAGGATTTCCTTAATAAGAGTGTTTGAAAACATTATATATATATATATATATATATATATATATATATATATACTGGGTGATCCAGATAAATGGGACCCATAAAAAAAAGCCAAATATTCTTAATATTTAATTCCTTTCATAAAAACTATATATCATTCGAAAGAGTAGAGTTACAAGTTTATTATGAAATATTTATTTTTTAAAAATGACTCCTTTCAAATGTGCTCCATTAGTTGCCAAGCATTCCAGTGTTCTCGCTTGTAAGTTCTGCATCACTTTTGCAAGAGTGTGCGGTGGTATGGCCTGTATCTCATTTGTGATGGCGGCCTTCAATTCTTGCAAGGTCGTTGGGTTATTTCTGTAGACCCTACTCTTTAAATATCCCCAGAGATAATAATCTAAGGGAGAAAAATCCGGAGACCTTGCGGGCCATTCAACGTCTCCAAATCTTGAGATTAACTCGCCTGGAAACGTTTGACGCAAAACTGCCATGCAGTTCCTCGTGGTATGGCAGGTAGCTCCGTCTTGTTGGAACCAGTGGTTTTCTAGACAAAGATCTCTTAATTTAGGAATAAGGAAATCGGTCAACATTTTTTCGTAGCGATCACCATTTACAGTGACCGTGTTTCCGGTGGAATCCTCGAAAAAGTACGGCCCTATGATCTGAGATGCAGTAAGACCACACCAAACAGTTACACGCTGACTATGCAACGGGACTTCGGTAATATTCAATGGATTTTCTGTTGCCCAGAAACGACAATTTTGTTTGTTTACAGTTCCATTCAAGTGAAAATTGGCTTCGTCTGACATAATCAAAGTTGCTAGAAAATTGGTGGTGTCATTTACCTTCTGTTGGATCCATTGACAGAATTGTCGTCTTCGTGCGAAATCTCCATCGTTTAGTTGTTGCACTATTTGAATTTTATATGGAAAGAGCATTAAATTTTGCTTGAATATACGGTGTGTTGTTCCATATCCAACTCCTAACTGCTGAGAAGCACGTCTGATGCTTATGTTAAGATTATCCTGTACAATTTCATGAGTTCTGTTAATGATCTCGTCTATCCTTGCTGTGCGCACTCTTCCAGTTGGTTTTCTTTTTCCAATGCTGCCAGTTAGGGAAAAATTTCTGACACACCGACGGATTACTTTCTTAGAAGGTGATTTTGACATCTGAAAATTTGTCTTGAAAGATCTTTGAGCTGAAACTACACTTCTTCCATGCTCATAATATTGCTCAGTTATGAAACGCAGCTGTTCCACAGTCCATGCAGTCATCTTGAAGGGTTAGTTTTAACTAACACTTTTATTTTGTTTTGTATCTTATCTTGTATTGTCAAAACCTATACAATCCTGTACAAACTTGTAACTATCCTCTTTCGAATGATGCGTATGATTTTATAAAAGGACTTATACTTTAAGAGTTACAGGGGTTTCTTTTGGGTCCCATTTCTCTGGATCACCCTTTATATATATATATATATATATATATAATATATATATATATATATAGCGGATCGACAAGAAATAGACCAACAAATCGACAGACATACTTTCTTTCCACGCTACCATAAAACAGTTTGGAACACGTGGACAAAAGTCAAACAATGGAAAGTCTGTCTTCCCAAGAAAGGCGCGAATGAAGCCTTTGTAAACTAAAGGACACGCAGACCAAGCGTCTTAAGATTTGGTACAGTTCTACGTCACAGAAACGGCGTATAAAAGAAAGCACCCACGCTCACTCACTCTCACTCACCCGTACGCTCACCATCATCACGTGAGCAGCGCGTCCACCAGCCGTTTTCCGGCCCCCTGGCCGAGGGGCCGCTGCCGCTACTTTCTTCAGGGCCTACAGTTGTCATCACGTAAGATCTACAGACCGCCTGCAGAAGCAATCCTTCGAGGCCCAACCGGAATCACTTCGGGCATGCGGTTTGCGGCCTACGCCGCACCTCATAAGGCCAGCCTGCACCTCGAGAAGTAACATCACCTCAGGCTTCCACGAAGCCTACATCCATCATCTCAAGAGGCTTAACGGACAACGACAACTCCAATCTGCGTAATAGGTTCGTTTTCAACCCGCCTTCAACAAAGTTTACGTCACCATAAGATAAGTACCCCCTATCCTAAGTACTCTTGTGAAGCCTACATTAGCCTACCGCCGAACGGTAGGCTATACTCTCAAAGTGTGTAATCACGCGTCCATTGACTCCCGTTAATAACGCAGTAGGCCTGTCATCCAATTCAAGTGTCATTTTTATACCGTTATTCCGCGTATCATCCGTCATTATGTTCAAGTCATATATTTGTGTGTTTAACTAAATGTTCTCTTGACGTAATCATTTAACATCACATAATGTTCTTATATATAAATGATATTTGTGCAAGCATTTCAATCCATTATTATTAGGCCACATCAATTATTCTATGTGCATCCATGCAATCATTTAGCCTACTTAATCAGTGTCATGTTTTCCATTCAATGTACCAGACGCACGTGCATTCTTTATATCATTAACTAGGCCCATTCAATGTTCCATATCGCATGCCATTTACATACCATTAATGAGTACATTATTACTTGTCAATTAAGCTATTAACATTTCATTTTATTAGCTAAGCCTATGCCATAAGCACAACGTAAAACTACCAATTAATTACTGTCAATTCTTTGTTATATCACAGTGAATAAAATAACGGATTTATTTTCATAATAAACTACAAAACCCATAAGGTGTCTTTTATAACCTTAACATTAATTTGCTTGATTGAAAATCAAGCTGGTGACCTCGCTGCCATTTCGGTCACTTCCAATAGTATGGTGGATCTACTCAAATAGCCTATCATTATAAATCAGTCAGTCATTGCCTTAATCAATCGTTGCATACAATTAAATCATTATCACCTTAAACGGCTAAAACTAGGTCCACTATATATATATATATATATATATATATATATATATATATATATATATATATATATATATATATATATATATATATAGGGCAATGTACTATCCGAGTGTTTTGGCTCCTCTTGCGGGGTGAGAAAAGGTTCCTTGCTCTCCCCTGTGCTGTTTAATGTGTATATCGACGGATTAATTGCTTCACTTAATGAGGCAACTGTGGGATGTTGTATAGATAACGCAAGGATAAATAACTTAGTTTATGCCGATGATATGGTGTTAATAAGTCCTTCTGTTAAAGGTCTGGATCGGCTACTAAATGTCTGCGAAGTGTATTCGCAGAAACATGATATTCTTTTTAATGTTACAAAAACTAAGGTTATGCAATTTCATCCGAAAAGCTGTAATCAGCCAGCTGATATAAGGTTTAAAATGAATCGTGAAGTAATTGAGGAAGTACAAGAGTTTAAGTATTTGGGTCAAACTATAACCAGCTCCCTGAGTGATGACTCGGATATAAGAAAACAATCTCGAAGCATGTGTGCTAAAGCGAATATGACCATAAGGAACTTTCGTTTCTGTACAAGTGAAGCTAAAGACACACTCTTTCGTACTTTCTGCAGTAATATATACGGTCAGCAACTCTGGGTGAATTATAAAAAAGGTTCTGGCAGAACCCTAAATTTGCTGTACAACAGGTCTTTTAGACTCTTACATAAATTACCCCCGAGATGCTCAGCTTCGCAAATGTTTGCTACCCGCAATTTCCCGAGCTTCCCAGAGGTAACAAGACGTGCTCAACACAGTCTAATGCAAATAATTAAAAAATCAACCAACCCGATCATCCAAGCTATCCATGAGTCCTGCCATTTATCCTCTAAGCCAGTGGTCGGGGAACAGGGGTAAATTACCCAAATGGGGTAAATTTAAAACTTTTAGGGGTAATGCGTGCGGTATGAGAGACACTTTGTGCTGATATTTTTTTCGTATATTTTTATTTTATTTTGTTACATAAATGTGGCGTTATTCTAAATTTTAGAATATTACGAATTTACGTCCTGATTACGTCCTCAAATATATTTTGGGGTAATACCCAAAAAAGTTCGCCGACCACTGCTCTAAGCTATGGACTTTTTGGTACGAAAACGTCTGTCTGTAGCTCCACTTAACTTCGACAGTGCAGTATTATTTCTAATCAATTGTATATATTTCTATCCTTAGTGTATGAACTGTCATTGTATTAATAATATTTGTCATATGGACTATAGTCTGCCAATAAACCTTTTCATTTTCATTTTCATTTTCATATATATATATATATATATATCAGGGCTGTGCGGGTCTATCACTTTCGGGTCGGGTCCGGGTCTGGGTCATTTTTCTAATTTACTTTCGGGTCCGGGTCATTTTTCTAATTTACTTTCGGGTCCTGGTCCGGGTCCAGGTCGGACCCGAAAGTTCACTTTCAGGTCCTGTCGGGTCTTTCAGTATATGACCTGGGTCTGGGTCGGGTCCATTATTAAAAATGTAATAATTATAATCTGGTATAGGATAGGTAATAAGACTGCTACTGTAGCTACATTAACATGTTTTCTGAAACACAGTAAAACATTATATGGCTATACGGTAGTAGCCTAACCATATATATTAATTAATCCGATTTTGGAAATGTTTGAAAGTACAGTAGGTGTATTAATTGTATTAATATTTAATAGTAACTAGGTATAGTTATACATGAGTAGTATAGCCGCGTTTGGCCAGAGGAAGTTGGGGTGTTCTGAAATCCTGCCCCTGGAGGGGCCCACCTGAAGGCCTTCGCCTTCGTTATGAGGGGCCCCTTTACTTAAGTTCCTAACCCATTTATGGGGTCTCACCGTCCTTAATGAAGGACATTTGCCCCTTGAGGTTCCCTTGCGGGGCCCCCTCCCTCACCAAAAAAAAAATTTAATTTAAAAAAAATTAAATAAAAAAAAAAATTAAAAAAGGATTCGTCTCCACCTTCCTTCAAAAAGAAAAAAATTCGTCCTCGCGTTCCTCCTTAAAAAATAAAAAGGATTCATCCTCGCCTTCCTCCACGAGAAAAAAATCCTCCTGTGGGGGAGATCTTTCATAGTCTTTCATGAGACAAACAAGAACAAACATGCAAAAACAAGCAAACAAACGTTGGAAGCGTTCGTGCAGAAGATCCATTTCTGAAACACCAGGATTCTGCTGATATATATATATATACACACTAGTAAATGTAACCAACATATATATTTTGTATACAAGAACTGTAATACAAGGCAAATATCAAAGATTTCTTTAACGCCTTCCGTGATATTATCGTTTCGAATTAATATATTAATAACGATACCACACAAAATAAAATTAGAATAAATACAGTCAACTCATAAACAAATTTTGCCTTGTTCTAATATTTATATTACGAAATAGATCAAGAAACTATTAACTAAATTAATTTTAATTTCATTTATCTAACCTAAGGGGAAGCTATTATATTTCATTCCATAGACCAGTGTCATTGACGTCCCACCTCACCAAAGTATTTGAAAGAATAGTTAGAGAGAAAATTTATGATTTCCTGGAGACACGGGAAAGATTCAACGAAAATCAGCATGGATTCCGATCAGGTAGATCATGCCTATCACAACTAATAGAACACTACAACAATATCCTAGATGCATTGGAAGGCAATGACAACTACGATGTTATATACACAGATTTTGCTAAAGCTTTCGACAAATGTGACCATGGTATAATAGCACATAAAATTAAATATATGGGAATAACAGGCAAAGTGGGAAAATGGATCTAGAACTTCCTCAGAGAACGTCTGCAGGTCGTCAAAATTCAAGGTATATCATCATCAGAATCGGAAGTACGCAGCTCAGTACCACAAGGGACAGTACTGGCCTCACTCCTATTATCATGCTAACAGACAGACAGCGGAGTAAACAGCAACAGTATCGTAACATCCTTTGCAGACGATACAAAGATCAGCAGAAAAATCAGCGATGTAAATGACGTGGAGGCCTTGCAGAGGGACACGAACAAAATATACAAATGGTCAGAAGACAACAACATGTCATTTAACACCGAGAAATTTCAGCTCCTGAGATATGGTAGGAAAGAAGAACTTAAACAGACTGCATATTATGCTCCAGATAGACAGGAAATTCAGAGAAGCACGAAAGCGATCGATCTCGGGATAATAATGACAGATGATGCGAAATTCGAAACACAAACTCAGATAGCGATAAATAAAGCAAAAAGAGTCGCCGGACAGGTACTAAGAACGTTCAAGAGAAGGGACAGGACAGCAATGATTCCCCTGCTAAAAACATTGATTATACCAAAACTTGAATACTGCTCAGTTTTGATGTCCGCATATAAAATGGAAGAAACTAGTAAACTAGAAGAAACGCAAAGGCATTTCACAGCCAAAATTGATGGCTGCAAAGAACTCAACTACTGGGAAAGACTACGTAAACTAAATCTGTACTCCCTGGAAAGAAGAAGAGAGAGGTACATCATAATCTACATATGGAAAATGATCGAAAAACTGGTACCAAACCTAAAACTAAACCCAATTACCATTCAAACAACACTGGAAAATAGGAAAGGCAGAATGTGTAGTGTTCCCAAATTAAAGGCCCGACAAGGGACCTCCTCAACTCTGAAGGAAAATAGCTTGGTTGTCAGGGGGCCAAGACTTTTCAACCAGCTTCCAAAGGACCTCAGAAACGTAACGGGGGTCAAAGTTGAAGTCTTCAAGAGAAGACTAGATGCCTGGCTCAGGACGGTACCAGATGAGCCGGGAGTGCCTGGCTATGTATGGTGGAGAGCGCAAGAAAGCAACTCGCACCTCCACCAAGCCAGACCTAGAGGCGGGGCCACCAGCTTGACCTCCGTGTGAAGAAAGACCAATGCACGAAACAACATAAGGTTCGTAAGGTAAGGTACATACAGGGTGTCCCGTAAGTCTGGACCCATAGGGATTTATAATATTTTTTTATTATGTTATTATTATTATTTTATTATTATTATTTTTTTATTATTTTTTATTATGATTTTTATTTGTGGGGCCACTTGAAAGCCAAAGTGTACGAGGTCAAACTTCAGAACATTTTCCACCTTAAAGCACGCATTGTGGAGGCGTGTCAAGAAATTTCTGCGACTGTGATTCAGAAAGTGCTGTCGCAGTGGAGATTGCGTCTTCAACTATGTGTGCGACACAACGGCGGACACTTTGAACAGATTATGTAATAAATTTTTGGACTATTTTGTAATTTTATTATTTTTCCCTATGGGTCCAGACTTACGGGACACCCTGTACTCGTATATATATGTAAAATCCTAGGAGTGTGTGTGTGTGTGTGTGTGTGTGTCTGTGTGTGTGTGTGTGTGTGTGTGTAGAACTAAACTACGAGAAACTGGGACTAAAATACATAAATAAAATTGCAATTACGAAAAAACTTTTACCGAGGAGCAGTTATACATATATTCACTGGCGTGCTCTCCTCTTCAAAAAAATCCTTATTTGGACAAATTATTGGACATACAACTCTCTCGAGTGTTTATCAGTTGGCATCTAGGGAGATCGCGCACTTGAAGCGTTCCCTTATTTTCGACTACGAGACAAGCCCTCCTTCGAAATCACCTTAGTCGCACGCTAGCTTCCATTATGTAACAACCATTTAAATACGCCCTTTGCCTGGGAATATTTTGTCATTCTTTTTTTCAGCCGTGAACGCTCAAATTCATTGGCGCGCACTTCTTTGTAATTTATCCGATAATTATAATCAGTTAATCATTCAATTCAAATCTCATTTATTCCGTGAACTTGCATTCGCTCAATTATAACCTTTATTTGAAACTTTTATCCTTTACTCGCTTTGTTTAATTAATGGAAAAGCCAACTAAGCTTATTAATCTTCTGGTGCTCCTTTAGTATGCGGTCTACAAATTCTGCCGCGCTCTACTTTTTTCAAAGTGCAGTCTACAGGTTTTTTTCGTTAAATTTGTGCCTGCTCACGCATTCTGCCGCTCTTTTTTTTTCGCGAAATGACTCACTCACATGACTTAGACCCTATTTGACCTTGAAATTCAAAATGATTGTTTAACATCAGTAGCTTGAGAAATTTGAAGCAGTAAAGTTGTAAACAATTCAATTGCCGGTGCTACTATAGTATGCGGTCTACCTACTATTGGTTAGGTTTAGTCAAGATATTTTCGTTAAAACTAACGAAAATATCATGACTAAACCTAACCAATCGTCAAGGGCGACTGACATTGGGATGTAAACAAGCAATTAGTAAACAAGCTAAGAAGGTATACTTACATTTAAACTTTTTGTGTTTTTAACTTCTCAATAAATTTTTTTCCTTACATTTAAACTTTTTATGTTTTTAACTTTTTAATAAATTTTTTTCAAGTAAGATTGTCATTTCAACCTTCTTTAACTACATTTAAAAAACAAATTGGTGTTGACCGCATACTAAAGTGTGAATTTGTCTGTAGACCACATACTAAAGGAGCACCAATCTTCTTTATTAATGACATTTATTTATTTATTTTGACCGGAAAGTCAAATGGTGACCTCAAACCTCAAGCAAATATTAATTAATTAATTTAATTACATTTATTACAGGACTTGCCTTCAACAGGCCATTATAAATTTATGGTTATTTTCTCAGACACCATAGTTTTATGTCAAAGTTTATTTGCATTCGAGTGTTCCCCATGGAAGAGGAACTATATACTACTCCTGACCAAAAAAAATAGAATACTTCTCAAATGCGCTAATGACCTAATGACCTTGATAATACCTTTAAGTTATACACCTTTATGAGCAATATCAAGTATCTGTGACGTCATTATGATAAAAAGACACCTCTGTGTGCCAGTTTAAAAAAATATGTAGCAAAAACCTTATCAAATAGTGAAAAGTTAATGCGTAGCGACATATCAAAATAATAGATTATCTTGTCAGGTGTTACAAAAAATAAAATAAATTCATTATGTTCGTTGAGTACTGCCAATATATTAAACCTCTTTCAAAGACTTTTTAACTCTAAGTCTTAGTATTTAGTTGGTCCACCCTTAGCCCTGATTATGGCCTCCAATCGACGTGACATCGAGTCAACAAGCCTCTTGCATTTTTCTGAAGTTATCGATTGCCAGGATGAATTGCCTGGTCTACGCTTTAGGCCCTTCTGCTTAGCAATATTCCAAAGATATTCTATGGGATTAAGATCGGGAGAATTAGTTAGTCATGGTAGTTCTTCAATTTCGTGGGCAAAGTTTTTGCTATACTGTATTTTAACTTTTTTTCAAAACTGACACACAGAGGTGTCTTTTTGTTATAATGACGTCACAGATACTCGATATTGCTCATAAAGGTGTATAACTTAAAGGTATTATCAAGGTTATGAGCGCATTTGAGACGGTATTCTATTTCTTTGTTCCGGAGTTGTATAGTCACGCTATCGTTCAAGCTACAGGGTCCCTCACTAAGCTTATTAATTCGAAATTTGCAGGATATATACAGTTTTTAAATATTGTATTTTGCAGCAGTATGATTGGACTGTCAGGCTACTATTCTTGAGATTTTATTAAAATAGTGATTAAGGAAAAAGTGTTTTCGTGGATGCTTCAGGAGTTTTGTAATTTTTGCAAAAAAATATACAAAAATGTATGGGAGAGAGACTGATTATTTCTATGGGATCAATGTAACTTTTTGTCTTGCAAAAACAAAAACAAACCGACAGAACAAGAGGGATTTTAGATATCCTTTCGGGAATTTTGATCGGAAGGCAGAGAAGATCGACCGCGCAGCGTCTGGAAGCGCGAGTGGAGGGAGAACGACTAGTTATTATTTTGTTTTCATTAGTGCATTTCTTTAGTCTCAGAAGGTTGGTGTATTCAGTACCCAATTATAGAAAACGAAGAAAACAAAGGTATGGAATGAGGCTATTTCTCCACCAGAGGTAATTTTTAGAGTTTCAGTATATGTTGTAGATTTTGTCTTTTTGGTGAACTTTTTTCCGAGATCGTCTATACATTCTTTGTATACAAACGCATTTTAGAGCCTTCTATAGGAGCAAATATCTCCAAATATACTGTATATTTAATAAATCTTTTCATC